>BROG01000155.1:975000-1291621 GCA_030159075.1 Atrina japonica
GCTATAAGAGAATCCGATTTGATTATATGTTTATATCAATTTTATATCAGTCATATGATGGCGTGGAGGAGAAACCCCGGTAATGTAGTTACGTAAAATAATTCATAATTAATATATATATATATATATATATATATATATATATATATATATATATATATATATATAATATATATATATATATATATATATATATATATATATATATATATATACGTGTGTGTGTGTGTGTGTGTGTGCGTGTGTGTGTGTGTTTATCTGTATATATATAAACAGTCTTGATTTCGACGAAGTTCTATTCAGATAAAGCAATAAAGCAGGTTTCAAATTATCAGGGTATAACGACGTGTTACATATATGACTTGAGACTGATTACGTCACAAAATTCATCATCAAGTCAAACTTCAACATGCATGATTTTGTGTACTTTATTTACATCGTTTGATATTAACCAGTATGTATCTATAGTCACTTTCTCCATAGTGTGGGATCAGCATAGTTCACTGTAAACAACAAGTGGTAATAATATTGCCAGATACAGGAGACAGTTACATGCCATATACATGTAATTATTATTATTTTTAAAATGTGATAAGTTAAAGTTTAAAAAGCTTTTTGTCATATTTGTTCATTTCGAATTGACAAGGAAGGTAGCTGTCATGTTGTAAACTGTGTATTTCCACCAACACGGTAAATTCGAAATGTTCAACGTAATATAATAATGGTTAATCAGGACATTCATTTCATTAAGTAAGTAAATGCAACATCCAGTATCTCAAAAAGTGTTTATAGTCAATCAAACGTAATAACTGACCTGTAAACTTACCTATATAGTGATATACACTTACCAGTTCAAAAACTGACTATCTTTACTCTAAACCGATGGATTACTATGCAAACAGCACTTTTGGAATGAAAATTAAATTCACAATATCAGATACTACAAAATAACTAGGTTAAAAATATCCAGAAAATCTCTGTAGTAAGAAAATTGGTTGGAGAATACATTTTATTTCAAATAAGAGATATTTCGATATAACAGGTTTCATTTGAAGTGCGTTCGACTATATATACACTATGGTACCTAAAGTACTATTTGTTCATGTATAAGCGATTCAGTGATTCATTTAACAACTAGTAACAACACGTTACTCGCAAGGTGAAAATAACGAGGTATTTATTATGTATATGGTATGACCTTAACACGAGGATGAGCATTGTCCTTGGTATATAAAAACTACTAATAGATAATGAATGTAATGGATAAATCACGAAATATTACAGATAACTTATACCCACACGAGAGAGGTATTGTTCTCTATACTATTCAACACCATTGAGTGATTTATCAAACTTTAAAACTTTAAGCCGTCATTGTGCTACAATGCATGATTATGACTTTCATCTAAACAACGTTGAATTGTTGAATAGAATCTAAAGTTAGTTGGCGTGAAGGTAGCTCATGCAATGTTCACTGAGGTGTGACAATACAGACATAATGGAGTCTAATGTAGCAATAAAGTCAGTGACAATACTTTATTTACTAAGTCATAATAAGTTTAAAGATGTCTCATCTGGCCCAGATAAAAATGTTTTGATAAATAACGACTAGATATGGAGATTGACATAGAACATATGCCTTCAACTTGAAAAATCCATAATATAGTGATATATCTGATGATGTAATAATATCAACAACAGAAAGAATTGATTCGTAAGGTGCCAATTCCAGAAAAAAAAGATGTCATTACGAAATCCAAATTTGACCAGAAAACAAGCAAAATACAAATTGGGTGTAATTTTATTTGAAGGATAGCCAATTTAACAACAGAAAAGTTTTGCAAGGGAATACTATTAAGCCAGGTATAAAAGAAGTGAAAAGGATTTACTGTCAAAGCAGGAATGGAGGGTTTCTTTTCACACAGTTCTTCACGTGATGCCACAGTTACAAGTATGTCTGCCGCCAACATCGGTGACCAGGTTACATGTTTTAAAAAAGCAGATCATTGTTCAGATGCTGTACGGAATTACAAACATACAAATGTTAACCAGGATCAGGCAAGTAATGTGATTCAAGGATCTAAAGAAAACATGATAATTGATTTGAATATGTGCCTAAAACTCAACAGGAATGTACCAAAATAGGAAAGGGGATTTTATAATTTACATTCCCTTGTATATTTCATCTTCGAAATATTACAGAAAAAAATAATTTGCTTGAATCTTAAAATGATTTTGTTTTCTTATTTTTGTTCAGAAGACATCTCGGTAGTTGAATAGCTAAATTCCATTCATTTATTCAACGGCCAGCTGTTGAATATAGTTCAATAGGGCTAAACTGCAATTCCTATGTAATTTAAACTCCCTATGTAACTCCAGTTACATGCAGAGTAGTAAAAATAGTAAAAAAACAACCCAAAACACAAAGGATGATGTCATCAACATGTTTAAATTGTTTATATCATATATGTGTTTTCAAGTGCTCTGCATATCACCAGACCCTATTTGAAACAATGAATTGAACATAGCAAAATTAAACATGTTAATCAGTTCTATATCCTGAATATTAATACTTTGGTATCTGAGATTTTTAATTTGATTTATTCTCTAAATCAGTGTGTGGTTTGGCACATGAAACAAGAGGCCCAAGAGGGTCTCAATCGCTCACGTGAGAACCATCTACAAATGTGGAAAGAAGGCCACGAAGAATATGTACATATAGGCTGATCTGGCCAAGAAACAAATATTACTGTTCTAAAAAATTCATAAAAAATTAGAGAAATCAAATTTCGGCAAAATTCTTGCACAAAAACATTTCTTCAATTATATACAAGTAAAATACTTTAATGCATCAAAGTGAATGCAAAGGGAGATAATTGAGGAAATCATGCAAAAATTAAATGAAAATGACAAAGTCTGAAAAGACCTCAAAAACGCGTCAAAAATTAATATTCCGATTTCTATGAAAATAGAAACTTGAATCATACATCGATGTAGATCATTCAGAAACAATCGTTTTTTCAGTTCATGTAGTGGTTTTGGAGAAGATTTTTAAAGAGGGGTACCTTTTGGGACCTATTCTGTCCCGCCCTGGATCCATCCCTGGGCAAATCTGATTGAAAACTACAAACTTGGTAAAGGACTTTGAGCACTTGCTTCCTCCCAAGTTTCGTCAAAATCGCTTCAATGGTTTCAGAGAAGAAGTCGAAAATATGAAAAGTGTACGGACGGACGCCGAACAACAGACGGGGAGTGATCACAATAGCTCCTTTTAGCCTTCGACTCAGGTGAGCTAAAAAGGAAATAGATTTGAATTTGATATAGTTGAACGTCTTCTGCTTGTTCCAAAACCCCGGCAATATTAGAGTTAGTTTCAGAGTTAACCAGTACAGCTTCAAGCATTCTTTTGGAAATATACTGGTGGTATTTTCTGGGACGAAGCTCTGTATGTAGACGTATGGTGTTCTGGTGCAAATATCCTCTGTGACATGTAATACAGGTTCGTAATAATTTCCAACATTACTAATAAAAATGCATTTTCCCTGTGATACGTTTCTTTCCTCATGTACGGGAGGGTGCGGCAGCCAGACGTAATTGAGGTTGTTTTTGTCATTCATCCCATGATTGCAATAAACAAAGATCGTTGTATTGCAAATCGTAGCGAATGTATGGATTTCTGTATCGGTACCCTAGGATCCTTCTTTTTCCATTCGCGAACGTTTCAAATATCGTTGTGGATCCGCTTCCATGGTTTGCAATACATGTATATTCTTCTTCATAAAGGCAACAACTTTATTTCGGACGTCATCGTGATAGGATTGTACTCCAAATAAAATATAACTGAATGTTCTATATAATCAATTGCCATCTCCTCTCATAGACACTGTCACTGTTGGAATGGAATTTGCATTTACGTGCCGTCTGCGTCCCGTTTTGAGAGCATTCTTCACGTGGTGGCCAAACTGTGCAGCATTAATGTCTTGCCACTCATTATTTACTGGATAAAAAAGAATGTGAGACCTGTATTCAGTTTTATTGGTAACTTCAACTCCTGAAATCTTCCGTTTTTCAATGGAAGCGACATTGCACCGTTTTTAGTTGATCCAGTGTCTTCCTCTTTGGGAAAATTCTTTGTTTTGTCAGCTTTTGTCTGTGTTCCATCTGGTTTTCCCTGTGTTTCAACAGACTTTCTTCTTGTTTCATCATCTTTTGATTCATTGTAAAGTTTTAATCTATTTCCATTTATTGCGCATTTCAGTCCCTGCAAGGTGTATGTTCCCTTCTTGTTAATAGCTTCAACTTTGTAAGGACCGCTCCATAATTTGTCTAGTTTCCCCCTTTTCTGGATTTGTGGAGCAAAACTCTAGCTCCGGTCTGCAAAGTTTTATTCTTTATGCTCTTATCGTGATGCTTCTTTTATTTCTTTTGTGATTGCTTAATGTTTTCTGTTGCTTCTTCCCTTTCACAAGATAGCTTGATGAATGCGTTAGAGCGCTGTTTCAAAAAGTCCTCAAAGTTTTCATTCTCTGATGCTGATGAAGTAGGGGAATCCAGTTCAATAGGTAATATCTGGCTCCGCGATCATACACCAGAAAGAACGGCGTTTGCTCGCTGTCTCGTGTTGTGCAGTTCTGTAGGCAAAAAGCACAAATGGAAGTTTTGTATCCCAGTCATTCTGTAGTTCATTAACACAAGAAGATAGCATAGAACATAACTTTCGATTGTAGCGCTCCGTATGCCCTCCTGTTTGCGGATAATAGGGGGACGCGATTCGATGTTCAATTCCATAATCTGAACAAATAGCATCGTTGAGCTCATTGCAAAACTCTCGGCCTTGGTCGGTTATAATGATTTCTGATACTCCGTGATCCGCAATGAACTTGTATAAACTGTTAACGATTGTTGAAGCTTTCTTATCTGCAATAGCTTCTACCTCCACCCATTTCGTCGAATATATTCCGTGAAGACAAAAAGGTACTTGTTACCTAGAATGAAAGAAATGTAACGCAACTAAAATTAAAGGAAAATATGTAACTACATGTATGTTCCTAAATAGCCAAATAGCCCCTTTACCTTTTGAACACATCTGTCTGTATGGTGTTTTAATGAATTACAACAGAGTGGGTATATTAATCTACAATAGCGTAAATAACAACAGACTAGGTGCCTGTATTTTAAGAGACAGTGACCGACATTTTTAAAAACTCATTTTCAATTTGAACTATATACACAAATGCATGTATATCGGGATTTTGAAAATTGTTGATATATTAAACTGGCAGAAACAAGTCTTCGAACCCCCTTTTATTGTTTGTTTTTTTCTGTTTATTTATTATTATTATTATTATTTTTTTTTTTTTTTTTTTTTTTTGGTTTTTGTTTTGTTTTGTTTTGTTTGTTTTTTTGTTTTTGTTGTTTGTTTTTGGTTTTTGATAGGCTGTACTTCTCATCGTACCGAATGTATTTGTTTAAAAGAAATCCTAGTCTGTCCTGGATCCGATAATGAAGTATGTGTAGACATTTCACTCCCAATATCATTTGATAATATTGCGATGATTGTGTATTATTTCAGAGCACATACAACGCATGGCAGATTCAGAATCTTCGAATGGGGCGCACATGTGAAAGTCAAGTATTTCAGCCATTTCTGGTGCCAAATCTTGTTTTTTTTTAGGGGGCTGGACACCCTCTAAATCTGCCACTGATAAGTAAAAATTATACAAAAAAAATATCTGAAACGTAATAGTAATGTTAAAAAAAATTATCCAGAGTAAACTTTTTATCTTAATAGTTTATATTGTTTCCGTTTTTATTATTATTATTATTATTATTTATTTATTTATTTATACCTAATAAATGATATACATGTGAGAGAGAGAGAGAGAGAGAGAGAGAGAGAGAGAGAGAGAGAGAGAGAGAGAGAGAGAGAGAGAGAGAGAGAGAGAGAGAGAGAGAGAGAGAGAGAGAGAGAGAGAGAGAGCGCGCCAATTAAATCCATGCACAAAGTTAATTTTGGTTTTCAAAGAGGGTTCCACACTCAAAATGCGTTAGATCTAGCAAAATGATTCGACGAAAAGGGGGTGGGTGGGTCCAACACTAGGACCCCCCCTCTGGATCCGCCTGTGATATTTCTGATTCCATCTTTGACCTTCATTGATTTTAAAATCAGCTAGGCTTAGTGGTTAGCGTGCATCGTTTGAAATAAGATTTCTTTTTTTGTTATCCCCGTAATTTGGTTACCTAGCAACACATCAAACATAACAACCATAATTTGAATTTCAGGTGTATTTCAACAAATTTTATTCATTAAAATAATAAAAATGTTTCTAATTTTTTATCCACCTCACAATAAAAATTAATTAGCCGAAAACTTCAAAAGGGTTAAAAAACGTTAACATTTCTCATAACTTCTGAAGAGAAAAAAAAAACGTTTGAGACTTTATTTTGATACATTTTGCACATTATTTACCCAGAGTAAAATCTAAGAGGATTACAATTATGGAAACTATACATTTTTTATTAATATAAGTTTCTCTCTTTGACACCAGCTAAGAAAATGATCTTGACTTTTTTTGTGGAAACATTTTTATAAAATGTGATAAAACAAATATAAGAATGTGCGTTCTATGCTCTAATAGTCGTATAACATCATTATAGCCTTTTATTTGTTTCCTTTAATGGGGAGAAAACATCTTGTATCATTGATGTAAGGTATAGTATAACCTTTTAATCTTGTTACTTAAAATTTAAAGCTTTTAGAAATGAACACTTCATATCATGATTTTACCCCTATGTATTTGACCAACAAAAATATTCCTACCAAAACCAGTTTTCCGGTATCAAAAAAATGACACGGTCATTTTTCTACAATCCACACGGAGAAAAATGACCCCAAACCCATAAATTCTACAAAAAAGTGGGTAATTTTTCTACGAAGTAAAATGACCCCCGGTCAATATTCTACGGGGATCATTTTTCGTCGTTACACCTGCCTGGCTCAGTCGGTAGCGCGCTCGACTGTGGATCGTGAGTTCGAGTCCCCCCCCCCCCCCCCCCCGGCGGCAGGTTGGTTTCCTGTCTTTCGGATGAGACAGTAAAAACTGGAGGTCCCGTGTCACAGTAAGTGTTGGCACGTTATTGAAGCCCTTCACCGGCATTTGGTGACGTCTCCATATGAGTGAAATATTCTTGAGTGGGACGTTAAACAACAATAAACAAACTAAAACACCTGAAAGTCCTTGCAACAGTTGTCCAAATATTGAAATAAAGAGAGAGAGAGATTCTTTTATTTAGTGTATGCTTATCATGATCTTGTTTTAACAAGTGGAAATTTAAAGTATATCATAATAACAAAGACACACATGTAGATAGAATATTAGCACTTTTATTTTGCCGACATAAATTTCAAGTTCTATTATTTATGTCTTTTATTTTAGGTTCAACACTTCTACAAAACATAAAATAGTTATAAATATTGTATTACACATACACTTGCATTCTGAATCAAATTCTTCATATTGACTTAGACGTAAGCTGATAAGTACATACAAACACAAAACCAGTCAGGGGAGATAACAACATGCAACTATTACGTTGGACATATAATTATTACAAAAGTAAATTAATTACCCGTAACAGAAACTTTATATATGTATGCATGAATAAATCAGAAAGAAAGGAATACATGTAATAATCAAAATACCTGGGTATGTGAGTTGTATATTTTAGGGGCTTTTATAACCAGAATAATTCAGTCGTTATATTCCACTCATAACAATCACTACAGGATGTAGGTGGAGAGAATCAGAAATGGAGTGGGCTTGAATTATTCCAGTTAGGGCTTTTAATTTTTTTTTTTTAAAACTTTCATTTTTCATTATCATTTTTGCCTTATATTTTGTCCTGAGAAATTAATAGGTTAAGTTTTCCCCAGGACAGTCTCTTAAAACAGGTTTGACTGTATTTCATTTTACCACTGATATTCATTGGTAAAATCATTATCAATATTATGATTAATGAAACAGAAAAATGTTCATATAGATCTACATGAAAAAAAACTAGTATGAAATGCAGGTAAAGAATTGAAATATGAAAATTTGACAATATCTTTAAAACAATATGAAACCGTCCAAATAAATAAATATTAATTTTAAGATTGCTAATTAGTAAAAATACTCTTAGCTTGGATGTTACTGGGTCAGAATAATGGGTGTATTTTTGTTTTAATGTGCCAAACTCTTCTTTTTAATTATATCCGGGGGTTTTGTACGCCTAGGTTACATTTTAAATGGTGGAAGACAAAACCTGGTTACAATGTACCCAGTTAAAAAGAACTGGACTTCTGCAAATAAACGGACTTCCCAACATAATTAGCCGACACATTTTAATCCAGCAGGGCTCAAACAGGGTAATGATAAGATACGAGATTAGTAATTTCTAACTGTGATGCACTAAGAGCTCAGTCATAAACAACACTATGGATGCATGTAAATCTGATTTAAAGTCAGTGTGAAAATGGCCACAGTGTAATAAACAATGTTACTTTTAATTATTCATTGCCAACTTTTACAGGGATTTGGATGATTTATAAAAGAAAATATTTATCCTGCCAAATAGTATGGCGGCTGAAGGGATCCGGAAATAATTCTGGCAAGCAATTGCTATGGGAAAACCATCTTTAAATGTTTTTGGTTATCACTGACAATTCAAACATAAAAAGTTCACCTCTTGCCAATATATATTAATAAAAACACTATGCAATGACATGGCAAAATTGATGCAATTGTTCTCAATATATTTCATATAAAAGCACACTTCAATTTCAATACAATTTTCGCTATCAATCAATTATTTTTGGTAGTTTTTGTGTTTGATTTATTATTTTTCATCACTTCATTTCATAGTACATCTGAGTTTTGCAGATTACAAAATTTTAATGTCTCTTTTTTCTAATGTGTATATAGGGTTATCAAAATAATCTATAACTGTTGAATTTTGAAAACAAAAATTTGAACATTATGAGCTGAAACACAATGAAACTGTTAGATATTTCGTGTTTTGTGGTGTAAGTTTCGTCAAAGTTTTTAAGAAATAACTTTCCATTAATATTTTGAAAATAGTGAATTCATACGAAATAGAAATATAAAGAAAACAAATTTTACATCAATTTTGGCATGTCACTGTTTATCCAAATTTTTCTGTATTGAAATTGAAAAAAAAAACCAATTTTGTACTTCTTTTAATACATCTTCACAAACAATGCAATAAATAATATTTTCCATAAAATATTAAAAATTTAGAAAAAAAAAATCATTTTAAGAAATTGAGTGAAATAGCAATTTTAATGATTTGAAAATCTGTTATTTAAATTTGTTTGGGGCACTTTGAAGGAAAATGTTCCACTTCTTTCTATCAAAATATTTTAATTCAAACAACAGTAAAATATAAAACACTTGTATATAAAAAGGAATGGCTGATAACTCTTCCGAGTAAATTTAACAGTATTTTAGAACTCAATAGGCCTTTGCACGATAACTGCAATCCTAGCAAGTTCACCTGTGCACAAACATTTCTGATCCGGCATCAAGAAGTTTTGTACCCAAAACAAATTGTACCAGATGAAAGACAAATTATATACAGGGTACAATTTGTCTTTCAATGGGTACGACTTGCCTTGGGTACGAAACCTTTTGGGTATGAAACGCCTTGATGCTGTCAGGAACTGTTTGTGTGCAGTTGATGTAACTAGGGCCTCAGTTATCGTGAAAAGGGTCTATTGTAGAAAATTGTGGTATGATTAACGGTACTTTTGATGGATATATAGTAGTCATACAACGTTATACAATCAATTACCTTTTAAAAGGATTTGAATAAGAATCCCCATCTCCAATATATATTTCAAAATTTATATTAAATATTGTTTTATTATTGAAATACAGTCAAATTAGTACTGTTTGGACAGTGATACTTACAGATCTAAACATATTCAAATGAAATATTTTACCCCTTGTGAATGAACATCTAAAATGATAAGGTATGAAATAAAGGACAGAAAACAAAACCTTGATGAAAAAATTAGGATCATCCAATATGACCTAAAAAACTAAAAAAGGCAAGATATTTGTGTCTAAAAGGAAGGAATTGCTTAGCAATTAATAAATAACAAATTACAGATTTATTATCACAATCATAATTTTTCTGATTCTAATACTGGCATGAATTGATGTAGACATCCATGTACAGTAGCTGGTCATAAGTGAATTCCCACTGTGTTTTAATGTCATTCTATTTTTTTTTCATTTATGAGGCAGGCATAATAGACATAATAAGTTATCCATACAAAAATCTGAATACTTTCATAACAACTTTAAAAAATCATGGAAAGGCATGATAACACAAATTCCATGTACTGCAATGTTCAAATAGCTGTTATTTAACTTTCAGTTGACTCTCTTATGCAACTGGCCTATTAATACTTTCCATATACTTTCAAAAATCACCAAATTTACTCAGTACTCCAGCTCAATTAACTTTTCATGATTTTAAGAAAAAAGAAATTCAAAATTTATGCTGCAACTGGACAAGTTTGTATATCGATGGCATACAATTGTAAATAATGCTGAAAAATACTGCTTACTTGAAGAAAACTTCAGAAATATTAAAGAGTTGTTTGAATATGTACTCAGATTTGAAAAATAATAATGTGTTTCCTGTTCAATCAGAGCCAGGAGTTTTACATACCACTTTATCTAGTCAATAATAAAACAAGAGTTGAGTTTGAGTACCCAGTAAATTTGGTGACTTTAGGCCCTGGACTTTGTAGAAGTCTATTAATAACAAATCTGTATTTCAGTGTACATTTTGTTTCTCTCTTTTTTGGGAATATTATTTTTCAAAAATTATATATGCTAACAACAAATATCAGTAAGTCTTTATCTTATAGTTCTGAGAGATATCAAAATAATTCACATGATCAAATATTTATATTAAATAACTTGAACATGTTGAACCCTGATGGCTATTTTTTCTGATCATATGCAAAAATTCCCTGTCTGGGTGAGGTCCCATTCTCTAATAGTTTCTACTGTTCTCGGACTATTATCACCTTCCTATATCTATCAAATTTATTCCATTATTTCATTTTTTTCCTCCAAGAATTAAGTAAAGGAAACTGATTTCTTACATTTTGGTTATCATTTAGAGTTAGCGTCTGAAGATTTTATGAATTCACTCTGAAAGCATTCCAAAAACAGAGACATTTCAATAGAGGGGAGTAACTCTTCTTAACTGTTCAACACTGAAAGACTGATTAAGATAAATAAATTTAACCAAAAAATAATAATAAAAAAAAATACACCATGAATCGTCTGTACAAAATTTCACTATGACCAGCTCCTGATAGGTAACATACAGAGATGTGCAAAAAGTATTTGGACATGATCATTTTTTACTATATATTTCATATAAAACCCAATTTTTAACCAAAAAAATTGTGAAGCCATTGTTTTTCACATTTCCCTTGAATAATCAGTTAAAAATAATTAATTAGTGTCATTAATTTTCTAAATTATAAATTAAAAGATTTATTTATTCAAACAGAAAGATTAATATTTGTGATGAAAACTCCATATATGGGTAAGTAAAAATAAAACTTGGAAGTATTTTCTATTTAACAGTTAAAATTCTATTGATATGCAATTAGAAATGACTCCAGAATATTATTTGAAAATATGTGGTTTTATATGAAAGATATAGTAAAAACAATAGTTACCAAATGCTTTTTGGACGTCTCTGTAGATCTGTATTTGTATAACAAAGTCTGTTTATTCATTCAAGTTCTTTCATCTGTCAATCTGTTCGAGTCTACGATTCTGCCTTGTGGGTATACAGGCTCACTGTCACTATTTTCATGTTCATCTCGATCATCTTCATATCTATTGTCTAGCTGGTGGTACATATATCTATTTTCTGTCTCCAGTTCATTACTAATATTATCTCTCGCCGTAATCTGCACTATTTCATCGTCATCTTCATCATCGTCTAAATTCACATTGAATTCATCTATCACAGGTTCAGAGTCTGTATGAAGAATATACTGTTCATCATAAGCTTCAAAATTATCATCATAGATATGTTCGTTATCAGAATGTTCGTGGTCACTATCACTCTCTTCCCTATCTGATGATCTACTGTCATATCCATTCATCAAGACCTCAGAATCATCATCATCATCTTCGTCGTCATCATCATCATTAATATTATCATTTGTATCACATCTATTCTCACTATAATTTATATCAGTACTGTCAATTTCATTATTTTCTTGGTTAACTTCTGTCACTTGTGCCGAACTACTACCACTACTGCTTCTAATATCCAAATGAACAACTCCTTCTTCATTTAAAACATCCTCAAAATAATGTTCGAGATCTAGGTTGTCCCCTCCTACATTTTCTAAAGTGTCCCCTACCTCAGCACTACTGCTTGAAGCTGGATTACCAGCCTCATCACTGCTATGTTCTATTTCTCCTAAACTTTGTGCAATTTGTCGATATCGAGCTTCACGCAACACTCCTTTAGCACGAATTGTTTTTGGGTGAGCAGGTCCAAGGATTTCTTCACTAACCCTTGCCCACTTTTTGAAGTACTCATAAGCTTTGCGAAAGTTGTTGCTGTCTTCATACAAAATTCCAATGTTGATATACAATCTTGACGTCAGAATGTGATTTTCACCATACATATGCATACACAGATCTTTTGCTTTGTTATAGCACTGGAAAGAAATTATTTCAAATACAATTATTCATTATGAATCATATCACTTTCTTCCAAATTAAATAGAACAACACTTTTGTCATCTTCATTTGATCCAGGGTATTTACACAGCCCCAAAATACCCTGAAATATTCGCTTGAAATCTCAATAATTTACATGATCTTGATTTCACTAATGGACTTATGCATTTTTCACTCTGAGCAATTCCAATTCTTTACCATTCTTCTACCTCTCATCATTTCTTTTAGCATGTCTCTTTGAAATAAATTTTAAATATATATTTACTTCTGTAAACCTCAAGGTCTATGTCTGTCAGTTTTTACCTTATTTACAAAACTTAATTGATATAATACTGTGAACCCTTGTCTGATTGGATGAAATCTCTACAGAAAAAATGAAGCCATCAACTGCATGGCTAGTAACATTAATCAATAGGAATGAGATTCAACTGAAATAACCCAGGGTATTCAGTGTGAACTCCTTGAGTCACACCGAGGATGCTTTTTGTATGTTTTATTATCTTACATTTCCTTTAACGATCTCTTGTATGAAACCCTTTACCTACCTGTATTTAGAATTTTAACAATGCATTGAGGTTCATTTTATGTGATATATCTTCTGTTACACAGGAGGGTGGTCTTAAGTCTCCTTCAAAAAACTAAATGGTGGTTACACTGTATGTTGAGTGCTTGGCACAGCAACAGCTTTTTTTTAGACTTACGTTTAACCTGTCAATAACGGTAATCCGTAAGTGGGTCCACTTATAATTTTAGTGGTACTATGGCACCACAGAACCTGTGCAGCTACAATAATATTATCTACAATGTATGTCCGTTTTTTGTTTGAATGGTGTTTTACACCAAACAACAATATTTTCAGAGATATAAGGATTGCTTTTCATTTTTTTGAAAGCATTGAGTATAAATGCAATGGATTATGGGAAAAAATTCTGTGCAGCATGTTGGTGTCAATTATAGACGATATTACTTCATCTGATGTTTCATAAAGTAGTAATTGATAAACCAACAGAATCAGGAAGTCTTTCACTTCTTTTCAGCACACGTTTGAGCCCCACTGGAACCTAAGTTGATTTTGTGAGGAAATTTGTCAGTTTATTTGTGGAAGGCCAGATGTCTCTTCCTGGATGCATTGTAATCAGATTCACTCCTCTACCATTAAAAACTGGCTGCCACCGTACAACTCAAAACTGTGGCATAAAACATTATTCAATATCAAAATACAAATATACCAGTAATTTATCTAGTTAAGGCACCCTTTTTGGGGTATTTCAGATTTAAGGGCGCCTTAATTTGTGTCAAAAAAATAACTTTTAGTTGATAAGGTGCCTTAATTGGAGTTTCGTTGATCTGGGGTTTGAAATCAACCTCAAGTATCCATGCAACATGTCGATGATAAATACTGTCTACATGTTGTTTATTTATTTTAATTAGTTAATCCAGATCATTATCAACTACAAACACCTATACTGTGAATAAACATTCCTTTTATGTTGTTTATTTAGTCTACCGCATGATGAAAAAGACTCATGAGTCCATGCTGTCACTCGGAATTATACTCTTTTCTTTATAAGAACTGATCCATAATCAATCAAGTTTGTCACATTATGATCATGCTGGTGTAATTAATGTAGCAAGTCTTTAAATTCAAATTGTTATAAATTATATCAAGAGCAAAACTGATTTCAAATTAAAAATGAAATCCCGTTAATGTATGAAATTATTTGTCGGACATTCAAGAAATAGACTTTAACCTATGCTGCCATCTCCTAACTGCTTAGATGTACCTGTTAGTTGGTAAATCAGCCAGTTACTAATTAGGCATGCCCTAAACAAACAATCCATGATGACTGGTGGTATCAATTATGTAACTGACAATGCTGAATACGTGGTTTTTGAAATTTTTTTTTTTTTTTTTTTTTTTTTTTTTTATTAAATTTTTTAACATATAAATAATTACATACATAGGTGTATACAAGAGACAGAGACAACTTTCACACAGCTTAATATATTTTATGTACATTTTTGTAAAAGCTGGATATCAACAAGAATATAATGATATTATGTGCACTGTCATTTTATGAAAGCATATTACTTGCAAAAATTTCTTAAAAATGTTGATAACAATATACATTATGTAGATTAATGGATGATCCCCCAGGGCTATAGAAAATTTTTGCCATCTATTGTTAAAAAATTCACTTCTACTTTTTGTGTATATCATTTTTTCTGTCATATAATAGTGTTTAAGTTTATTTAAAAAAGGCGCAAGCTCAGGTTTCCTTTTCTGAATTTTCATCGAAAAAAATATATTGTTTTGCTAAAATCAAAGCTAAATTAACAGAGTTACTGTAATTTTCACAGAGTTTTTTACCAAGTATTATTTTCTTTATCCAAATTTACATATAATTGACAATATGTATCCAGCCAGGCAAATAGCTCGCTCCAAAATGATTTTGTTATGTTACATGTAAAAAACAAATGAAGAAGACTTTCTTCCTCTGTATTGCAAAAAGTACAATATTAGACTCTGAAATGTGCATTTTGAATAACAATTTATTGGTTGTGAAAATACGGTGTAATTTCTGTGGAACCATCGAATTGTAATCAATAGTTACTGAAAAAGGCATTTTATTTACAAAGTTTTTGTTTTTCTTCCTCCTCGATACCAAATTCATCACACCATTTTGTTATATAAGTATTTTTAACTATTAATTTACTCATAAAGATATCATATACTGATGTTTTATAATTCTTATTTTTAATTAAAATCTTAAGGTATTCATGAATATGAGGTAAAGTGATTTGAAAATTGTCATGTCTGGCTTGTGGCCACCTCAATATACATTGTTTTATTCCATAGAATAGGGGTGGGTAAAAAATTCATATTTTTTCACAAAATTCTTCATATGATAATAGAGCTCCATTTTCATTAAATAAATCATAAATGTAAATTATCTGATTTTGAACCCATCTCTTGTAATTTACTGTTTTATTATCAATTTTGATATTATCATTATGCCATAATTCTTGATAAATGAAACTTTTGCTATCTGCATTTTTATGTTCACATTTTCTGAATTCATAAAAAGATTTAAGTACATCCTTCCAAAATGGGTTAATGGTATGATTGTATGTAATTATCTTTTTAATATATTCTGGACCTGTTTTCAAAATAGTGTCTAGAGTTGATTTTACGTTGCTCTGAAGCTCTAATAGAATGGAATTAAATAAGTCTGTTCAAATTTTTAATTTTAAAATTTATATATCATTTACCATTTTCAGACCCCCATCCTCATAACTGATATAGTTGATTTCTTGATATCTTATCATTTTTAAAAATAAATTTGAAAAAAAGCTTTTCCAATTCATTTATGAAAAAAATTGTCTGGATTTGGAATTGAAATAAATAAGTAGTAAGACGAGATAATAATATTTGTTTTATGACAGTAATTTTACCAATAGGGCTTAATATACGTTTAGACCAACTTGCAATTTAACCTTGTAATTTTATTTGTATAATTTAATTGAATCATATCTTGTATATTTACACTAAACACTATGCCAAGATAGGTAAAAGGATTATCAGACCAGATAAGTGGTGTATCATTACAAAGTTTTGTTTGACTATGTTTTTTTGACCCTAACCATATGCATCTACATTTATCAATATTTGGCTTAAGGCCTGAGTATTTGGCAAATTGTTCTAGTAAAGAGAGTGAATTTTTTAAAGATTTCTGTGATCCATCTAAAAATAAACCTGTATCATCTGCATACTGACTTACTTTTACTAATTTACTCTGAACCTTTAATTTCTTTGTCATTTCTTATGAGTATGCCTAAAATTTCTGCACAAAGTAGGAAAATATAAGGTGAGATTGGGTCGCCCTGACGACAGCCACGACCAACATTAAAAGAGGCTGAAGTAAATCCATGTTGTAAAATACATAATTTAAAATTTTTGTTGAGACAGTTAAAATAGTTTATAAAATTTGTACCAAAATTAAAATAAGATAATACTTTATTTATAAAATTCCAGGAAACCGAATCAAAAGCTTTTTCAAAGTCTATCATAAAGAAAAGTCCCTTTTCGTTAAAACTTATTCATAATATCATATAATAATCTAGTATTTTCACCTATATATCTATTTTTCATAAAACCTGTTTGATTTTCATGTATAAGATGAGGGAGAACGTTTTTAATTCGTGATGCAAGACAATTTGAAAAAATTTTGTATGTAACATTTAACAACGAAATAGGGCGCCAATTTTTTAAAAATTCTCTGGGTTTTCCCCCTTTAGGCAAAATTGATCCCCATTTTCTGACTTGTTGAGAGTTCTCCATTTTCTATACATTCCAAAATGATCTAAATAAGAAGAATTTTAAGTCTGGCCAAAAAAATTAAAAAAATTCAGACGAAAAACCATCTGGGCCAGGGCTTTTATCATTTTTAAGAGAACTAACCCCCTTTCCTATTTCTGAAATGTCTAATGGTTTTTCTAGTTCTATTCTGTCTTCAGTCCTAATTTTGTTTACTTGGAAATTGCCTAAAATTTCATCTAGATTTACATTTTCTAAGTAGTTATCTTGATTTTTATATAGGTTTTCATAAAACAATTTTATCTCATTCAATATATCTTTTTGGTTAATTAGGCAGGACCCATCATCTTTTATTATCTTAATTATGTTTTTATTTGTGTAATTCCTTTTTTCTAATGCCGAGAAATACTTTGTAGTATGTTCTATCCATCTACATTTAGTTCTAAGGAGAAGTCCATTAAGCTCATGTTGTCTATTTGTTTCAAGTTCAGATTTTAATTCTTCAAGTTCATTATATAGATGTATTGTTATTTTTATTTATCTCTTCCTGTAAGATCTTAATTTTATTTTCAAGATCTAGTTTATATTTAATTCTGTTACGTTTTTTATCAGCTGTAGCAGTATAGTCATTGCCCGTACATAAGAAGTATATCAAAGAATAATTGATCATTTATGCTGAAGTTTAAATCCATTTCATCAATTTGATCTAAGTTTAGGCTGTTATAAACTGGGACAGCATATTAATTTAGTGTGTAGAATTATATTTTTAACCTTTTGTATATATAACCTATCTTTCAAGAGTGAATTATTGAATTTCCAAAATCCTTTCCCATTTTCAAAATTGGATATTTTAATTTCAAAATATATCAAAGAATGATCTGTCCTATAGCCAGGTAATATTTGTGTTTTCTCTATAATGTTTAGAAGTGGTTCAGAGACAAGGAAAAAGTCAAGTCTAGCTTTTTTTTATTGGATTTTTACGAAACCAAGTAAACTTTTTGGAATTAGGGTTTTGTATTCTGTCCTCTAAAGACAATTCTCCCTTTAGGGTATTGACTTCAGTAGTGCTCTTACATATTTTGTTGCACATAATTATCACAATCAAGATTAAAATCGAGCACAAGGTTAAAATCCCCACACACAATAATGTAATCAGATTGGCTATTACTTAATTTATTCTTTAAATCAATATAGAAGTTGGGGTTATCTTGGTTTGGACCATAAACATTCAAAATTGTTACTGTGAATTTATGTGCTACTTCAATGTTAATAATAATATAGGTCTGTGACACATTCCAATAGCTTATATTCAAAATTATTATTGAACAATATTGATACCCCCCTTGAATTACTAGTGCCATAACTTGATACAATTTCATATCCCCATTGCATTCGAATAATTTTGTCCATATTATGTGAGAAGTGGGTATCTTGAATACAGTTGATGCAGATTTCTCTCTCAAATATCTAAAAACATCTTTCCTCTTACTTAGATTCCCTAGGCCCCTACAATTCATTGATACAATTTTAAACTTATTACAGGTAGGCATATATATGCAATTTGTACATAAATTAAATGACAGGCAAATAGTAACAACAAAGTTTAAGCATCCTCTCACACAGCAAACACACGTGGACAAGTACAAACATAAAAAAAACATCGTAAATACATACATACTTTTGGACCACATAATTCAAGATGGATTAAACGGCGTTGGGCTAGGTCTGGGATCATTGTTATATAAAGAGTGTAAAATAAGTAAATAAATAGATCTGATTAGACAAAATCTCAAACAAAATGCATTAACCAGACCTATCTTATTTTACGGAGAACAATCATACTGAACTATTTTCTGGGTGCCTGTGCTATCGTTTCTAAATAGATACAAAACAAAATTATCATTAAGTAGTGCAATCATGTGTGACATACATGTATAATAAGTAAAACACTCACTTTTCAAGTTCTAAAAGTGCCGAGCTGGCGATTATCATTATTTACTTATTGTCAGGAAATCGTTGTACTTCAGATAACGCAGGAAACCCATAGGTTGATGAATTCCGTGACATACATATATGATAATTCACATTTCTTGGGAAAGGAGATTGATAAATAAGGTCTTTTGAAGTGAGTGAAAGGGAAATCTAATACATGTACTAAAAGACTAGTAATAATGTTGAGTGTGACACGAAGCTCATATTTTTACCACAATATTCATACAAACATATCGCAAGTAATACACATTTTGAATTGACTAACGTGACATGACAGAATAAACTAATAACTAATCTTTCCGTAAGCAGAACAGAAGTTTTTGAAAATTGGGATCGAAGTCCCGACTAATGTGTATTGCCTAATATCTACTGATTCACACCAACACAAAGTTTAGAAATCTACAACAAATACAAAGGCAAATAAATAAACGTCTGAAACCAGTACAAAGTCAAGAAAGAATTACAAAACGGTTATAATGGACGCTTTAATACCACAATTGGGATTGAACTTAGTAACTTGCGATCACATAAGTGCCCGAGGCAAAATAGCTTCTGCTTTCAAGCAGAAGACTAAAGTGAAGATGTTGTGAGTTGATCTAATCAGTCTCTGTTCATATAAAAAATCTATTCCGTGATGATTAAATCAACCTGAGGTTAAAAGATCGTCTGGTCTTATTTATTTACTGTATGTTATCATTAAAGCTGTCAAAAAACGTTTCATTTTCATATTTTTTTTTGGGGGGGGGGATTTTTTTTTCATTTAAAAGGGCGCCTTTATCAAAATAAATAAACATAATTTTGGTCTTGGTGGCGCCTTAATAAGAGCAGTGTCTTAATTAGATAACTTATGGTAAGCCAAAGACGGAGAACCGCTAAGGATAAGTTTGAGCAATAATTCAGTACAACAGTTAATAAATGTACCTTGAGTTGTTCCATACTTCCTCTTGGAGCCAGAACACCTTTAGTCATCCAAGCCTCAGCATAATGTTCAGTGTCATTTAGCTGGTTTGAAATAAATAAATATAAAATAAATACACTGTAACAATCTAATGTGTTTATAACATTAAAAATACACTGTAATAATCTGATGCAGTTATAAATTGAAAAATACAGTGACAATGTAATGTGTTTATAACATTAAAAATACTCTGTAATAATCTGATGCAGTTATAACATTAAAAAATACACTGTAATAATCTGATGCAGTTATAACATTAAAAAATACACTGTGATAATCTGATGTGTTTATAACATTAAAAATACACTGTAATAATCTGATGTGTTTATAACATTAAAAATACACTGTAATAATCTGATGCAGTTATAAAATTTAAAAATACACTAATAATCTGATGCAGTTATAAAATAAAAAAATACACCGTGACAATCTAATGTGTTTATAAAATTATAAAATACACTGTAATAATCTGATGCAGTTATAAAATTAAAAAAGACACTGTGACAATCTAATGTGTTTATAAAATTATAAAATACATAGTAATAATATGATGCAGTTATAACATTAAAAAATACACTGTAATGATCTGATGCAGTTAAAACATTATAAAAGTTATCACAATAAGCCCTAACCATTACAGTCAAACTTATCTATAAAGGCCATTCAAGGGAACAAGCAAAAGTAAATGTTACAAGAAGGTGACCGTTATAAATAGGTTTATTCATGATTAAAAAAGTATACAAAGATTATGTTTGAATGACCTTTATAAGCAGGTGCCCTTCATACAGACGTTGTCTTTAATGCAAGTTTGACTGTATATCATGCAAGCAATTGGAGTCAGTGATGATTTATTTTCAGATGTCAGCTGAAATTACTGCATATTAAATAAGAAATTGATCACCAACATCGGTCTATGCAATATATGGTATCCAACATTTTTTTTATTTTTAACAATTATTCTGAATTTGACAAGTAGTCCTTCGGTCTCTCGTCAGAGCAGATAAACTTAAAGTCTCAGCTATGCTCTCTATGACCTTCAGTTTTTACCAAATTGTAAAAAATGGTCAAATCCATGACCCTGATATGTTCTCCATATGATAATTAAACACCATGACCTCTCTAGAAGGTCAACACCATCAGTTCTTCCATGCAATACATTGCTCAATGGGAATTCACTACACATACAACATTTCTAATATGCTTTCCAAGACCTTGCTGTGAGACTCCATGATCTAGCTCATTTTTAAGGTTGTATCTATCCAGTGTAGAGGGGACTTAACCAACTTTTTTTTTAGCTTTTTGTTATATTATACATTGACCTAAGATAATTATCCTAAAATGCTCATATCTTCCAGGTGTAGAGATGCTAGTGGCTTACTGGGAAAATTCCTGAAATTACTAACTGAGCCAATATGGGCCAGGGGTCTGGGGGCCACCTAGGCCCCCAGAAGCTGTGCAAGTAAAGATGCTCTGAGATTGATTCTGGGATACTTTCTGGTGTTTGAATACAATAAAGGACTTAGACAATAATGACTGTTTTGTGCTTCTTTCAATATAAATTTCATATTCATTTGAAGCAAGGTGAAAACCAACCACTATATAATATGTATTGAAGGCTTGTTCTGCTTAGGTAAAAGGTGTACATATAAAATGATTTGATCATTGCACACAATACATAAACACTGCCCCTTTAAATCAAATTTACGGACATAATCTGACATGTCATGAAGATACCCATGCCGTGCCTTTCCTCCAGCAACTTGTTCTTAATCCCTGGCCTTGGTCAATCATTTTTATATTAGTGGATTGATCTAAAACACTCATGTTAGATTTTCAAATTTCGCTCTGACACCATGCATGCCATGTGCTTTAAACTGTCAACCTCGCTTTAGCAATAAGTCAAAGCAACATCGATGCTGATTAGTCAATTCAGTTATGATCAACGAATGAATAAACAGATAGCAAAAGTCGTCTGATGAACCGGAAATGTATCTCAGTGGTTTGCCTAATAACTGAAAAGAACCAGGGAAATTGGGTTATACTAAATAACGAAATAGTAATAAAACTCCGGAATTTGGTTATACTAAATAACGGAATAGTAATCAAATCCGGAATGTATGGGGATGGGAATTAAAAATCCGGAATTCCGGAAAACTAGCATCTCTACAGGTGAAAATTTTATTTTGTATCTTTTGTTATTTTTCAGACAAAAAAAGAAATCAAGTGCTTACCCCTCTAATTTTTAGCCATGACACATTGATCTTCTATCAAAAACTAAATTTGCATATTCTAGGAATGTTATGGATATAATTCAGTTACGATTTGGCTATTTTTGGCAAAGTGGTCACAGAAATACTTTGACAACAATACTCATGATGACCATACATGTGACAACAAACCAGAAAGTGATGACAATAACCTAAATAACGTTTTTTATCAAATGATGTAACACATTTACCTCTTCAAATATTTTAAGGGCCTTGTCTATATATTTATTGCCCTCTGCTACAGCTAACGATCCAGATAATTCTGCACTGCCCCCGCAGGCCTCCCAACTTTCCATGTTAAATGCCAACCTCATAAAGCTCATAGCCAGCTTAAACTATGGAAAAAAAATAAATCCAATATAATAAATCTAGCGTCTTTCATTTCATTTATATTTTCATTGAACGGTAAGATCACGAAAATAAATTAAATGAAATAAATAAAAATTGAAATTGAAGGCTGAAAGTTGGACTTTTTTCATTTCTATTAAAAATTCTATTAGAATGCTTTCAATAGAAATAAATAAAATAAAACAATGAAATAAATTTAAGATGAAAAAAAGAAAAAACATGGGAAGGTTTGTATTTTTTGAAGACCAACAAAGTATTTTCTTTCTTTATATAGAAGGCAATAAAATTAAAAACAAACAACAAAAATTATCTAATGAGAATTGTCTCAAATGAAACATATGAAATTTGATGAAAAAATGTCTCATGAGGTAAAATGATATCATGCTTGATACAGTTTGTATACCTTATGGTAAGTTCCTGGTAATGTTTTTCTTATTGCTATAGATTTTCTACCGTAATGAACAGTCATCTTGAGGTCTGGAAGTTGACTGGGGTTTACAAAATCATTCAGCTTCAATTTCTGGAAATAAAATGTAAATTATGAACTTGACTTAACAAAAACAAAGCATGTACATGTATTTAAGTCTTCACTACATGACTATGTACAGAAGATAGCAATCTGTAACACAGATACTGTATCAGAAGATTGTAATGATAAAACAAAGCCTTCACATGCCAACTGGAGGCTCATACAGGGTTGAAATAAGACCAAAATCCCAATGCAAAAACAATGCATTTTTTCCCAATTTGCAGTCAAAATTTCCCAATGAAGTCAAATGACAATGAATTTGAACAAGTTCTTATATTCTCATATAGTTTTGTGTTCTTACAGATTTCCCAATTTCAATTAAAATTTGCTAAAATTGTCAATTTGAATGGCCGAGGCCCCACTGACATATCACCAAGTGTCTGACACATGGCTGTCATGGCTGCCCATGTGCTTTTTATGTCATTAGATGGTGATGTCATAATCATAAAAGAATTTGATTGGCCATTTAACTGTGATGTCATAACTGAAAAGTTTGAGAAAAGGTACTGTGTCAGGCATTTGGTGATTGGTCAATTCCCATAAGAGTGTTGAAAATCCCTGTGAGTGGTAAAAACATTCACTTTAATCCCTAACCCCACCCCCTGGAAGCTAAGCTGATTATGTGAAGGAGTGTGCTAGTTTACTTGCTGGAGTCTGCTGGTCTCCTACCCAGGTATAGGTCTAACCAAGATAAAGTGAGGCCTAATATCTGGACTACTATGCAATTTGCTAATCATTAATCCGTGTAATTAACTACGCAGAAAGTTAAAATGAAGATAATAACTTTCTCTGTAGCTGACACCAACTTCCTCGTGTACATTTATTGTCTGTTTAGGTAATTCAGATTATTCCTATGCTAGTAAGATTTTATTCTATGAGTTCTGCGAAGGTATGTTTGTTTATGTGTTTTTTCTCATAATGGCCAACTTGGCTGATACTTTATAGTAAAGGTCCACTTTTATCAGCATTGTGTCACTTTCATGATATTTGCAGAGATTGTTGATGAAATTGCAGGAGCTATTTCTGCATACTACAATAATATATAAACATTCAATAAATAATCTAAAATAAATATTACTTCATCATAAACTTCTGCCATTAGTGCATACAATTCCACCATTCTATGTGGTCGTGCCCCAAGTTCTTTTTCCTCTATTTTCAATGCAGTTTTCAACAGTTCTAATGCCTCATGATATTTACCAGCCTGTATCCTGTGTCAAGAAAACAAAGTCAGATAAAATATTTCAGGATAATCTTTAGATAACCGTCTTTGTTTTACAGTTGCTTTATATCACACCAAGAATTTTTCATTTCTAAGGGACGTGGTGAAGTGCCATGATTGTCACCCAAGTTACGGACTGAGCCCATACAGTCCATGTACTTTAACGAGTCATGAATGTCATAAGTCACAAAGGACCTAAAGCCGAATAATCTAGTCATTATATTTCACTCACCTTGATCACAACATTAATGCCCGAATGCAAACACAATTAGAATGCATCAACAAATTTTTATTAGGCCAGATTGTGATGTCATATTAATTCACGTTTGTCAGAATTTGTGACATTACATAGACTTTTCAAATAACTGGTAAATGAAAGTTGTGATTTATCATAATCTGTTGGTAAAATTACAACTGTAGACCTATCATTCATTCGCATTATATGTTCAATATATTTTCTAAAAGTTTATTTTTTATATATTTGAACATATCCTCGATATCATCTAACTAGCGATCTCCATATCTGTAAGCAAGCAAATGATAATCATAAAACAACTAGCACATAACCTTTTATTCGAAACACATGATTGGCCAATACAATTTGTACAGAGAGTGACCCATTTCATCAACACTTTGCCTTCAAGCCCTCTGGAGGACCCTGGCCATAAGAGGGCACTGTAATTACTTGAGTTAACAGGACTTTAGCTTTAAAAGTCATCCAAAAGCTTTCACTTTATAATGCCATGAGCTTCGCAAAGGAACAGTCCATTCATCTTCATAGCCTTAGTTATGACCCAGTGTGGGTAATTTAACCTGGAACCTTACACTTGCGAGTCTAACCCTTTACCACTAGACCAAAATGAACTGTCAATCAACAAAGCATCATAAAACAAGAACTATACAATGAATTCATGTAAAATCTGTGCTTGGTCCTCCAGGTCTTTCATGACACAAGACCTTGGTAATTTAGTGTCATCGGCAATACCTGTGACATTTACTTCTTTGAGAAGTATATTACACCACACTCAACAATTTTTTTAGTTATATGGTGGCAGCCAGTTTTTAATGGTGGAGAAGAGAACCTGGCTACAAGTCAGAGATCACAAGACCTTTTGCAAGTAAACTGGCAAACTTTCTCACAAAAATCAGCTTAGGTTCCAGCAGGGCTTGAGCCTGCACTGACCAGAAGTGAAAGACTTTATGGTTTAAAGAGTGATGCTGTAACCACTCAGCCACAGAGGCCCAACATTTACTTCTTATGTTCAGCACTTTGCAAAGGAGTTGTCACCACCAAGGTCTCAGGTGTACTCTGGGCAAGGATTTGTACCTGGTTCACATATTAGGAAGACCAACACTCTACAACAACACAACCATAAGGCTGCATGGCGCAGTTATTTCCACAGTGTTCAATAATGACTTTGTAAACCTTCTGCACTGTAGCAATTTTTTTTTCTAATTCTGAGGAGTATTTTTTACACCCTTTGATTATACATTTACAGTAAGTAATTCAAATATGGAAAACTCTGTCCTCAAATATAATTTTCACCATAATAATCATAGTCTGCATATCCATCCATACTAAATTGACTGTTTTGGTCATCAATTTTTATAATATTACCTATCCCAATCTCTTACACCGAGTTGTCTGTACTTGCACACTGTCAACATCTCAATTTTACAATATTCTTGGAAAACATATAAATGTACTCTAGATTTTGCTCTTTATAAGATATTTGCCATTTTGCATACACCTTTAGATTGGACATAAAATAAAATACTATTTGAGGTGAAAATACTTTTTTGAAATGGCTATAAATATAGGGACTATATTTTCTGGTGAAAGAGTATCTCTATTCTGAGTAATTTGGTTTTTATAGTCATTGTGTTGATTACAAAAACACGTTTTGGGACTGCTTTTTAGACTTCACAGAAATTTATCAAGAGTGCAAGGACAGACAACTCTGTGTAAAAGTTTGTACGTAATTATGTCAGTCAGCACATGAGTTTGAGAACTTCTTTCGTTTACTTACACAACACGACAAACTCTTTCGTACTTGATGGAAATTGCCTCCTCATTTGCAGATTCATCCTCCTCAAATGCCTTCAGTGCTCTCTCATAACTTGATATCATTTCAGTTGCTGGTCCTATCTGCATCACAAATTAAATTTACGGTTTTCAGTTGCACATATAAAAAGACACAATTGGCTTACTATTAATATGCCTTTGGTTCCAGCAGAAAAAAAAATTCATATTGATTTCAGAATTTTGGTCCTGTATTTCATGAGAACATTTTCTAGCATTCAAATGTAAAATATTCAATCCCTACTGTGGGGTCTTAATTGATAAACTTTGCACATACAATATGAAAGTATGGTTTCACAATCATTTAACAATTTTTATCAGTCTTAACTCACCAGCTCCTGAAAAACAATGGACTCTTCTGTAAATCAATGACTTAGACCAGTCCAAATGTGTCTTTAGGGGTAAATGTCTTAAGTATTTAAAAATAAAAAGAATTGTTCTTAATTTTTGATACACATTTATCATATTAGGCAGAAAAATCTGCCCAAGAAGAAAATGCTCTTGATAGCAAAGTAAATCAAAGTACTTAAAGTACTTATACAAGTTGATGGCAATCGTTTTAATGAGGTATAATATACTCGATCAGTATACTGAATTCTTTTTAATTTGGTACTATGCTACAGGGCAGTATTATACCCTTATGCTATACCTCCTATCAGTAGCCTTAAATCTCTTGGTCATTATGTGTACATGTAAAACATTTTCCAAACTTCAAAGACTGCCACAAGTTTCTCATCAGTTAAGATCACGTGAATGAGGAATGATGCAACTTCTATGTCCAACTTTACAGACAGATCTTGCCAACACAGTAAGGGAAACTTGATCAAAACTCATTTGCATATTAACCGTATGCAAGAATGGTTAACAGTCCAATCTATTGCTTTTAATGTCAATTCTATCACAAGAGTATAATGGTAAAAATAATTGAAAAGTAACATTTTAAAGCAAATCTATAATATTTTAAAATTCATAAAGGATGCCAAACTGACCTTTAATAGCATATATAATTCAACAATTCTTGTAGACCTATAATTTTCAGCGAATTGTTACTATATTTTTGTCATTTCAAAAAGCAAAAATATATGAAAAAAAGTGTGATTTGGAAATTTCGTTCTTGAAGTCAAGTTTATGTTGTGTAATTGTGTAATTTTGCATCAATATAATGTGTTAACTCCATACTGTAAAATGTGCTTTGACTTGTTCCCAATAAACAACTTAGCATAACATAACTGCATTGATGTTCCATCAACTCATAAACATTAGTAAAGACATACAACAAATTATTGTCTTCTCTGAGTAATTGTCAAATATTTTTTATAAGCAAAGTGCTCTTTTTAAAGCTGTCATGTGAGATGTCAAATCACTTAATTAAGGTGAAATTTAAAACCCATTACCCTGTTTTCCTGTGTTAAAAATTCCCAAAATTGATGCTTATTGTAATAGATAGTTCTTGTAAGTAATGATATATATATTATTGATCTTAAACCTGAAATGCTTAAGGCTTAAAAAGCTTACCTGTCTCCAATATGCTAGTAGTTTGGAGCTATATTCTTCATGATATAACATATCAAATATGACCCAGTCACATAAACATTTATTAAGTCTGTAACAGTCATCTAGACTCACCAACTGGTTCAAGTATTCCTGTAAAGAAAACATAAACATCAGTCAATCCCAGCACTATGCTACAAGATTATTTTTTTCAAGTCTTAAAATGATTGAAAAGTCATTAAAAATACAACACTTTACCATTATTCAAATAATGATGCCAATGAAATACTTCAAAATATCTATACATATTATCCACATATCTCAACATATCTATCAATATTATCTACGTACCTCTACATATCTATCAATATTATCTACGTACGTCTACATATCTATCAATATTATCTACGTACCTCTACATATCTATCAATATTATCTACGTACCTCTACATATCTATCAATATTATCTACGTACCTCTACATATCTATCAATATTATCTACGTACCTCTACATATCTATCAATATTATCTACGTACCTCTACATATCTATCAATATTATCTACGTACCTCTACAGCTCTATCAATATTATCTACGTACCTCTACATATTTATCAATATTATCTACATACCTCTACATATCTATCAATATTATCTATGTACCTCTACATCTCTATCAATATTATCTACATACCTCTACATATCTTCCAATATTATCTACGTACCTCTACATATCTATCAATATTATCTACATACCTCTACATATCTTCCAATATTATCTACGTACCTCTACATATCTATCAATATTTTCCACATGTTCAAAGTAGTCAGCTAACTTTTTGTGCCACCAGTAATAGGCATCAGATTTCTCCTCTGTTTCTTCTGTATCATCTTTCTTTATGAAATATCTACAATTCAATTACAACTACAGTAAAACTTGTATATAAAGACCCCCCTTTTGGACACAACAAAAGGAAGGTGGTCTTATACAGAGGTTGAATTGTACACAAATAATACTACTGAGGTCAGTAAAATGTCTGTGACTTGGGGGTCTATATACATAGGTGGTCACTAAAGTAGGTTTGACTGTATGTACTGGGTTACACTTTAGCTATGTTTATTTACAATTTTCAGATCTGAACTCATTTTTTTCTGCTTTATTAATTCTGTGATTTAGTCAGAATTAATCTTTATAGCTTTTTGTAATCATTAATGCATTAACCATTTTTCACTGCTGGAGGCAAGGACACTTTCTAATGAGCTAACCTGGTTTGCAAGAGACATTCCAGGTAAATTTATACTACGGTAAAACAAAAGAAAAACTAATTTCTAAAATGACTGATTAAGAGAGTTTCCTTTAATGATCGCAGAAAATAATGCACACCTTTTTCTGACAGCCTTACTTAGAGCCCGGTGATAGAAGTCCAATCTACCTTCAGTACTATCTCCATAGGGGCGCAGAAATGGTCGTAGCACAGTAAAAACAGCATTCCATTCTCTATCTGACAAATGCTTAGAGTGTTTGCTAATTTCTTTCTCTGATGACTCTTTCTCTTCTGAAATTACAAAGGCAACAACATTTGAAACGATTGTTTTGCACCAATTGTTTCAGTTTCATCATAAAATTATAAGAAAGAAAATATGTGTTTGTGCATTCTGATCCCCAAAATAATTGTATTTTTAGTGTCAAGGTCACTGCTTTTGTGAAAGTTAAATTAGTGAAGCAAGCATTTTAAGTATTCATTCTAAACCTTGGTCACAAAATATTACAGCTTATATATCTCCTGTAATCCCCCCCTTGATGTAACATTACATGTAAACAGTACTCTTTTCCCTGTTGTTGACAGGTCCTAGATAGAGTACCATTTCCCCTGTAATCCCCCCTTGATGTAACATTGCATGTAAATAGTTCCCTTTTCCCTGTTGTTGACAGGTCATAGAGTACCATTTCCCCTGTACCCCCGCCTTGATGTAACATTTCATGTAAACAGTTCCCTTTTCCCTGTTGTTAGCAGGTTGTTAACAGGTCCTAGAGTATCATTTCCCCCTTGATGTAACATTATATGTAAAAAGTTCCCTTTTCCCTGTTGTTCACAGGTCCTAGATAGAGTACCATTACCCCTGTAATCCTCCCTTGATGTAACATTACATGTAACAAATTAACTTTTCCCTGTTGTTGACATGTCCTAGAGTACCATTTCCCCTGCAGCCCCCCTTGATATAACATTACATGTAAACAGGTCCCTTTTCCCTGTTGTTGACAGGTCCAATGTGAGTTTGTTTATTCTCTGTTTATATGGTGTTTTATGCCACACTTGACAATTTTTTAGTAGTATCATTTGTGTACAATTCAACCTGTATAAGACCACCTTCCTTTTGTTGCGTCCCAAGGGGGGTCTTTATATACAAGTTTTACTGTAGTTGTAATTGAATTGTAGATATTTCATAAAGAAAGATGATACAGAAGAAACAGAGGAGAAATCTGATGCCTATTACTGGTGGCACAAAAAGTTAGCTGACTACTTTGAACATGTGGAAAATATTGATAGATATGTAGAGGTACGTAGATAATATTGTAGCCAATTTCAATTCAATAACAATGTTTGTTTGTTTATTGTTGTTTAACGTCCCACTCAAGAATATTTCACTCATATGGAGACGTCATCAAATGCAGGTGAAAGGTTTCAAATTCTAGCCTATGCTCGACACTTACGGCCATTGAGCAGTGAGGGTTCTTTAATGTGCCGACACCTACTGTGACACGGGACCTCGAGTTTTATTGTCTCATCCAAAGGGCAGGAAACCAACCTGCCGACAGTGGGACTCGAATTCACGACCTCACGATCCAGAGTTGAGTGCACTACCGACTGAGCCAGGCCGGCTCCTATAACAAATGAATGGACCAAATGTGTATTACTATGTGTGTATATATATATATATATGCAACCACCACAAGCGACCAAATTTTCAAAACATAAGCCTTTTTTAATGATTGATTACCTCTTAGAAGAGACCACCCCCATAACGCGACCAGCGACCACTTTTCATCAGCCAAATCATGTTGATTCCATAGAAAACCCTCCTCATGAGCAACCGAGTGTTTTTTAAAAAGTATAACATTAAATACAAAACTAAATTATTCGCTAGCTCTACTGTGTAACCAAAATGTGAGTGACCGATTTTTTTATTTTTTAAACTAGAATAATTCTAGCCCGCACCATTTCCGATTTTCTTTATCCTACAAGGTTAATGCAATGATCGTAGTGAACCGAATATAATGACTGAATAATTTGGGTTATTTAAAAAATAAAGAATGAAAACATCAAATACGAAACTCAATTAAACGCTAGCTCTACCAGGTAACCAATGTTTTTATTATCTACAAAATTGCGTCTCATGAAAATGAGAAGATCTGAACGAAAAACTGTACCAGTGGCGGATTCAGAGGGGGCCAAGGGGACACGTTCCCCACGTCAAGACCCTCAATTAAAAAAATAATAGGCCTATAATTCCCTACAAATACTCATTTCATATCTGCCTGTAATCGATCGCAACACAAGCTGCCTGATATCGTTAGTCATTCGTCTGTCATATCAACACTTGGTGAAGTCTTCCGATTTTGAAATCTAATTAAAAGATTATTAGGAATTAATTATCATCATGGATGTTGATTTGGGTAACACAAAAGACAGGATGATTTGCAGATATGTTTAATTAGGCGAGACAAGTAGCAGTTTACCTATTGTATACACATCGGTGCCAAAACTGTCAAAACAACATACAGATGTGAAATAAATTCGAGGATTATGTTTAGTGTTTTGAACATTTTAAATCAAATTATTATGTGAACACGTTTGTGAGTGACAATATGAACATTTTAAATCATATTATGCTAATGACTATTGCACCAGAAAAAACTAAATTAACATAAAGATGTAATATCAATGAATAAAAATTGTCTGAAAATTGTATTACTAGATGTCATTTATCATTGACAAGTTATCGGTAGACATCCTCCCAGGAAAGACCACCTCCATTATGAGACCACATGCCTCTTTCAATTAGGGCGGTCTTATAAGGGGGACCACTATATATATAAAGTACAAAATACAGAAATAACAAGATACCTATAAACTCCCCATGCCCCTGCTGGGGTTCGAACTCTTAACCTACAGCACCAATCGTCTGGCTCTCATCCTCGACGCTCTAACCACTTGGCCATCTACGCATTCACAAAAAAGAATGTTTCGATAGCAGTGAGTAGAATTCCAAACATGAGAACACGGTCATAGAGATAGAGGTGAAAGGTGTTTAATCCTAATGTAAATGACAATGGATCAATAACGATGCAAATTGTGTAGAGAAATACAAGTATATATAAAGCACAAATATCACTGCAACATTGTACAATTACTAAGGACCTTGAATCAGAAATCATACTATCTTAGGGTTAGGGTTGTGCATTTTATATATATATATATATATATGTGTGTGTGTGTGTGTGTGTGTATGTGTATGTGTGTGCATGCAATTATGAGTGCATTGTGTGTGTACTTTCTGTCTGTCTGTCTGTTTTTCTGTCTGTCTGTTTTTCTGTCTGTCTCTTTTTTCATGTGTGTGAATGTGTGAACAACTTGGATTAGAATTAACTATCAATTTGATTTGATCAGATCCAAATTTACATGTATTTCAAACACAAAGCAAATAAAACAAAATATACTTGCCTTTTTCATCAAATGGTAAAGGTGGCATCAGAGAGTCTTTGTTTCCTAAAATCTGTCGAAGTTCATTCTCTAAGAGTCCTGCAGATGAAGCCTCAAGTAAACAAAGAGTTGCGACTACCAAGTTCTCACCGCTTTCATCTTTGAAGTCATCCTCAAATCTTTTCAGCAAGCATTCCAACAAACTATTAAAAAATTGTACATAGGTGATTTAGGATATTTTAATGGAGTATCAGCTAAATTTTAATTTTTCTATATATTTAAAGAGTATATTTATTTCATATTAAGTTTTTCTAATGTTTTATAGATTTGTAGACTGTAAAATCATAAATATGTGTTGAAAATTTAATATTATATTTTCATAGGCAAAAACAAAAAATGAAAATAAATCAATGGTGAAATCTATTACTTGAATAATATAGGCTATAGGATATATCAAAATCAATGAAAATCAGTCAACATATTTGTTTTTAAGGAAAACCCACAAAATTTAAACCAACAAAAATAAATGATTTTAAGTAAAGGATAGTGATACGGTGATACAGTTTACAAGATGGTGCATAGTATGATGCTAAGGCTTGTGTCACACCATACAAAGATGGTGCATAGGATGGTGCTAAGGTTTGTGTCACACCATACAAAGATGGTGCATAGGATGGTGCTAAGGTTTGTGTCACACCATACAAAGATGGTGCATAGGATGGTGCTAAGGTTTGTGTCACACCATACAAAGATGGTGCATAGGATGGTGCTAAGGTTTGTGTCACACCATACAAAGATGGTGCATAGGATGGTGCTAAGGTTTGTGTCACACCATACAAAGATGGTGCATAGGATGGTGCTAAGGTTTGTGTCACACCATACAAAGATGGTGCATAGGATGGTGCTAAGGTTTGTGTCACACCATACAAAGATGGTGCATAGGATGGTGCTAAGGTTTGTGTCACACCATACAAAGATGGTGCATAGGATGGTGCTAAGGTTTGTGTCACACCATACAAAGATGGTGCATAGGATGGTGCTAAGGCTTGTGTCACACCATACAAAGATGGTGCATAGGATGGTGCTAAGGTTTGTGTCACACCATACAAAGATGGTGCATAGGATGGTGCTAAGGTTTGTGTCACACCATACAAAGATGGTGCATAGGATGGTGCTAAGGCTAGTGTCACACCCTACAAAGATGGTGCATAGGATGGTGCTAAGGTTTGTGTCACACCCTACAAAGATGGTGCATAGGATGGTGCTAAGGTTTGTGTCACACCCTACAAAGATGGTGCATAGGATGGTGCTAAGGCTTGTGTCACACCATACAAAGATTGTGCATAGGATGGTGCTAAGGTTTTATGGTGCATGGTACAATCAAAGGTTTTTGTCACACTTTACAACTGTACAAAGCTAAAAAGAAGAGTTGATTTTTTATAGTTAAAATAATTACTTAAGTAAACCATCTGGTAATTCTCCAATCTTTTTATCCACGTCTTGTTTATTCTGTATGAGTTGTATCTCTTCACACGCTACTGATAGCCACATCGGATTGGAGGAGGTTTCTTTGTTTAGAAGCATGGTCATCTGTGAGTCTGTAATCGTTCTCTTATATTTCTTTAAAAAATCTTTCACAATGCTCTGAAGAAATAAATCATATACATATGCACAGTAAAACCTTGTTATACTGCAACTATTTGTTCTGCCCAAATCTGGCATTAAAAGGGGTTTTGGTGAAAGGGTGAGGGAAACCTTATTTGACATTATAGGGGAAAAGTTGTGGCATAGAGCAAGGTGGCAAATGAAATGAGGGGCAAAATAAAGAGGTTTTACTGTGTAGTGTTCTGTCACACTTAATAAATGAGCTAATAAGATTGAGAATAATCGATTATGGAACAACAGTCTCCATGTGACTATAAAACTTGGACAACTAATCAATAATAATTCTACTTTAATAAAAAAAAAAACCTATTTGGAAAATGTAATGTACCTGGGGGCTTCTAATGAAGAAAACATGATATACATATATCATATCTCTAATGACACAAAGTAATTTTTACCAGAAGAATAATTGACCACAGGTTTCATAGTAATTGCAATCGAGCAGCAATGATTTCGAAACATTAAGAGAATAAATTTGTTATTATCAAACCTTTCTTGACTCCATGTCTAAAGGTGGAACAAATATTTCTATTGGTTTAGTTTCCCGACTAAGTAGAATTTTGTGTTGGGGAGAGTCTTCAATTGTGGAGAAGATGCATCGTATTTGTGGAGCTAATTTTCTCGGTAACCACGACATTACTCTTGCGGCCTGTTCATCTGCAAACTGCAATACGAATATAGAAATTGTAGAAACTTCTTGAGAAAGAAATTATGTACTGAATGATTATTCTGCTAGATGCACTTAACTCATCAACCCCTGAAAAACAATGGACTCTTCTGTTAATTGATGACTTAGACCAGTCCAAATGTGTCTTTTGGGCTGAATGAGCTAATGAACAGTGTCCAACATAAAGATATACAAAATGTATTGAAAAACATTTCATGAACATTGAAATCATACAGCCAACATGAGTTTTAATATAATGTACTGGTATATGTATGTACTGTATATCAAAACTTTATTAATCTATGTATGGTTAAATGTGCTATATAAATATGTTTGTTCTAATTAAACACTGAACTACTGTCACTTGGCATCCATAAACCCATGAATGCCAATAAAAAGCAGTTCAATGCTTATATTTACTTATTTGTTATGTTTTCCAACTTTTCTTTTCACATTTTTAAAATTGGAATTCAAATTTCCATAAACAATGCACAACCGTTCTTGTTCGCACAATTCCCGGAACAGTCATTTGCAGTTATGAAATGATGAACTACATTTTTATGATAATGGTTATATAGAGTCAGTGTCAACAGATGATTAATATTGTTATATAAAAATCAATGTATGTAAGAAACAGAAATTATGCTAAAAATAAAAATATATCTGTTTGAAAAACCTAAATGTTTCACCTAGAAAGTCCCACAACATAAAGTGTCAAGCAGTTTTACCAATTCCTCAGCAATTTTCTATGTTGTTCATAAAAAAAATAAATGGTTAAATTCTCTAAACTAAAGCATGAATAGCCAAATGGATGTTAGTTATTGAATTTTGAATAGTGTTTCATGCCACAATTAACAGTTTTTTCAGTTCAATGGACGAGTACCGTATTTTACGGCCTATAGGTCGATATTTTTTTTCTCCAAAGTTGTGACCTCGACCTATTCACCGCATCGACTTATCTTTAAAAAACAGTGAAATATTTAACTTGTATCTGCAATTCCTCATTTTAACATTGTAATTCAAAATTTTCCACGGGATAATCTAGGGGCCTACTCCAAACACCCATTTGTATTTACACTTAATAGGACTAATAAATGTGACCTCGTGTGTGCGTAATGCACTGTGTTCATAATCAAGTGACAAAATAATGATCTTTCAAGTTACAATATCATTGGGATTCAAGACTGTGTCAGAAACTGCGTAATAAAAATACATCGTTTACATTATATTTATACTGGACAGTTTATACTTTTGAATGATTCCCTTATATCGGCACCCCACTGTGAAGTTGAAGTCTTCATTCAGACTTTCAGGACACTACAAGCTGTGTTCACTGGAACGTGACCTTCAACTGATAAGGATCGCGCGGCAGTCTTTGAAGTTGGGAAAGTTTTGGAAAAAGAGTTTACATAAATTAATTGACACTAAACCTTGAGTATTTAATTGTTTGACAATTGCAGCAGCATAATAATTTAGGTCAATGTAAGGATAAGACAAGGATTGAGGTCGCTTGGGTAAACAGCATAAAGAAAGAATTTAATGATGATTTGACAGGTAACATAATGGCTATGCTTGTATACATAATCAGTACACACGAGTAATATAAGTGATGTTAAATATATATATGATGCAACTTATATGCTTTTTAATCACTCCTATTTAATACTGTACCGTAAAATAGGCTGATCACTCTGATTATTTTAATAGGCTACCATGGTGTTAGCACCAGTTATTAAACATAAACGATGCATTTTTTGTGTTCTTCCATTCATGTTTCCATCTCTGCCGACATCGACCTATCCAATACTTAATCCTGGATTTTTGCCAAAAATCGGCCATTCGACCTATCCCCCATATCGACCTATAGGCCATAAAATACGGTAATGGATATTAGTAAGCAAAAACATATAATGAAACCTGCATATAGGGGTCACCCAAGGCACCAGAAAATATTGACCTTTATGTGCAGGTGACCCCTATATGTAGGTTCAATTTAGTTGAAGTATGCAGTCAAGGGACTTGAAAAAACTGGCCTTCATAAACAAGTAATCCTTATTTAGAGGTGGCTGCTATAGAAGGTTTTACTGTAATCTTACCTGGTTTAAAGCATCAACAAACAATATAATTGGTCTTGTGTTTGGGTTAGAAAGCAAGCTACAACACATTTGAGCAGTGGATTCAATTCCTCTTGGAATGTTGGAGTCCTACAAAGACAAACAAATCTGATTTAGCAATGAATGCAACACTTTATACATGTTATGACTTTGATAATTGTTTGACAATGTAAAATTAACTTTTAGTTTCTTATCCCTAGTTCTACCACTTCCGTAGCCCTTGTTTATTATGTAATGATGTCTTCAGTTATCAGTGATATTTCTTGGCTATGTAAAAATTGTCACAGAGGCAAATAACTGTCCCTGCTTGAAATCAAACCAAGGACCCCTGGATTATTTGGAGGCAACAATAACTTATTGTGAAATAAGTGATGAATAATCATATTCTATTGCAGAAGAACCCAGGTCCAACATGGGTGCCAAATGTCACAGAGGCAGATAACTGTCTCTGTTTGGAATCAAACCTAGAACCCCTGTATTACAAATCTGATGCTCTACCAATTGAGCTGAAGGGGTAAGCCCACTAGACAAGCTAGTAGGAACACTATTTCACCACTGTTACAAAATTAATTATGATTATAAATAAAATTCTACTTCGCCAATCCCAGGTTTTCAGCTGTTTGAGGGATGCCAGGAGATTAAGGGTGAAAATATTCTTAGTAATACTATAGTCAGATAATCATTTAAAACAATTTATAGTTCAAACTTTTATGAGCAAATTTGAATAAAAACTGTGGGCAATTTTCACACTGTGAATTCCTATTATTTAATCCAAATAGAAATTTGAGTGTCTTATATGGCTTTCAAGCAGTCATTTATAACCGACAGAATCTTGCTATTATATTTTGGGCAACAGAGAAGCAATTGAAGTGTTACTGTAAATAAATACTGTATGCCTGGACATTTTTTGCCCACGCTTATTTTCGCCCTTTTACGACAGAAAACATATCCACCCATCTTAAATTTGCTCTGAATCTCCATAGTCTCACGGATGACATGTATATATGTGCCTCAATTGTTCAGCTGGAAAATTTCACTTTCATTTTAAATTCACACTGTCATCTATGGACGAATATGACAAAATTTAAACAGAAGCAAAAATGTCAAGGTATACAATAGTAAAATAAGATTTCCTTACATTTAAAACGTCTACTTCAGCTAACAGTCTCTTAAGCATTGCCTCTAAATTAGTAGATCCCGGCACAGCACCCACAAAATGAAAGAAAACATGCCAAGTCTGACCATTTGGGCTACAAATAAAAATGATGAAAAAGGCTACATACTGGTTGATTCTACCTGGCATTGCCTACATCACATTTGAGAACATTGAAGAACATACATTTGTCTACGGTTAAAGATGATTTCATTTTTTAAGGCCTATTTACATAATACAAGGTTTTTTATATACTCTCAAGAATAAATTTCTTTCACAAATATACAATTTTTTTCATTCGTTGTAACTCAATCTATGATAGATTTACAAATGGTTTGTGCCACTTAATAAATAAAATGGCACTTCAATGTACCGTGGTGAGTCCAGATCAACAAAAGCAAGGGTTCCAATTTGAGAAGAAGTGAAAGATAATAGATCAAGTTATAAAAAGCTTATTACAATTAAGATTGACTTTTACCGTGGGAATTGACCATCTTGGACTTTGGAATTTATTATCTTTGCAGCTTTGCACATAATCGAAGATTTGCCATACCCCGATCCTCCTAGTATCAATAACGGTACATCTTTATCCTCTTGTAAAATGTAATTTTCAATCTAGATAAGGAAAACAGCAACAAAATTAGAGGATGGACAATTTAATTTACCAAATACTCATCACACAACCACACACATGCACAGACACAGATACACACACACAAATGCACACAGACACACACACATGCACACAGATGCACACACATGCACACACACACACTCACACACATGCACAGATATATACGTTTTAAAACATTTAAGCAAAGTTTAGAGACAACAAAAAGCATGTGCAGAGTTGTGGACTGCACACAGCCTACGACTCACAAAAAAACCTTGCTAAGCATTGAAAAAATTACACATATGTTCTTATTTTTACCATTCAAATAATTGAATATTAAAAAATCTGAGTGTTTTAACAACACTCCAAGCCGAAATTTATGATGACAATTTTCTTATGACTCTCTGTATATCATTTTGAAATTCAAATATATTTTCAGGAACCTTCAGAACAACAAAACCAGTCTTTATAGGAAGGTGGTCTTTATACAGAGGTTGATTTGTACATAAATGGTACTGTTGGGGACAGCAAAACATGGTATTTATGACCAGGTGGTCTTTATACACAGAGAGTCACTAATGCAAGTTTTACTGTAGTTATCTTTTTTTGTCTTTTTTAAAATTCTTTTCCAAAAATGTTTGGTAAGTTTTACAAACAATATCAATATGTACTAAAGACCAAAACATCTACACAACTGAACAATCCGTTTATGTATGATATCATACACTTCATAATGTTAGACATGGAAACACATCTAGATACTTACTTTGTCTACCATGTCTGATCTTCCTACTACACATGCACTCTTATTCTTCATAAATGACTGGTGAGCTTGTCCAATAGATAGGTCATCACTAACAGATAATCTTGGCTGTTCACCAAACACATCAAACAAAATCCTCTGCATACAGAAATTCAGGATCTGCAAAACAACAAAAATATCTCATTGTAGTGAACTGTTTTTGAAACGTTTATACAAATGGAGGACAGTTTTAATTCTCATGATTGTTGTACATCTCACTCACACACTCATTCACACACACACACACACACACACACACACACACACACACACACACACACACACAAACACAGATATATAGAATGAAAAAGACAGAAATATTCCTACAAGACAGTTACAGATAAGTATAATACATTTCTTAATAACTTTTGTGTAATATTATTTCATACATTAAAACTTACCAACTGCTTCAATCCATCATTGAATTTAATTTTGGGTCTCAGCCTTTCATCCACACCCCCATATTGCACTGAATACTTTAATATTCTGTTTGCCTGTGATACATAAAGAATGATATGATAAGACATCAGTCAGAAATAAAACTGAGATTACTTGTTACTTTTAGGAGCATACTTTTAAGGGGCGTTTATTTTTACTTAAATGCTAGGATCCACATTCTCTAAAGGATTTTCATCTGAATTACAATCACTGAAATTGTTCTCTTTCACAGATTGTCAGGTTGTAAGATGTTATTTTTCCTTTACCCATTAGCCCCTAAAGACACATTTGCACTGGTCAAAGTCATTGATTTACAAAAGAGTTCATTGTTTATTAGGGGGTTGATGAGTTAAGCATATATTTTGGTAGTTACTTGATTAGTTGAACACAACAACATCAACTTTTAAAAACACACACAAAAATGCTTATAACCAAGCTAGTTAAAAACCTATCTCTCATCACTCCTGTTTTTTGTTTTGCCGTGTAGAGGATCTAACAAAACCCATTATTGAATGACCTCTGTAGGTATACCATGTTCGACCAATGAAAATATGACTTAAGTGATCTTGAACACTTATCGAATGGCAAAGAGATGTATTTCAATTTTTAAATAAAGAAATCTTCACTTCTGTGTCTCTGTTGATTCAATCCAAGGTTATGAATGGAATTTTCTACTTCCAGATTTGTGTGTTCAGTGTTGTTTACGGTGTTAAAAACATAACATCCTTTTCCCATTCAATAAACTTTCAATATCTTGCAAGATTCACTTTCATTGGTTTATCATGTGATCCCATAGTGGGTCCTCTATGAAATACATCAGAAAACTGGCATGGTGAGAAATCGGTTTTTAATCAGACTGGTTTTCAATATGTGTATAATTCAGTATTTTTCTGTAAAAGTTACGATAGCTTACATAAAGAACTCACAAAGTATCTTAGATACTAGAGCTCTTTATCATCCTAATTTGTCTTTAAAAAATGCAATGGATGATAAATTGTTAGTAACAAAGACATATCTTTATTTAATGAAAGAGACAGAAAATTTTAAGAAATTACATGAAAGAGTACCTTCAACTTCAAGGACCACCTTGAATGTAACATGTGTAAGTCAAAAGAACATGCAGCAATAGGACAGGTTGGACAATTTCAGTAACAAAATTATGAACCATATTTTAGACAGGAACAAGAAAAGAACATGGGATATGTGGAGCTTAGCAAGAAAAGAGTTTTCATTATTTTGAAGAATGTTCAAATTCATACAGAAAATTTCTGGGATATTTTGTCTCCAGATGCTTTTATTTTGTCAGCAACTGATGATCTCTGTAAAAAGTAGTTCCTCTCAGCTGGAGACACATTGTCAAGGAAACCATCTTGTCTTTGTAAAAATAATGCTGAAACAAAGTACAATATTTACACATGTAACATTGATATTCTAAGTATCAATTTCAGTGTTTGTTGTTGGCATTAGTAACTTAAAGTTTTTAAATACTGTCCATTACTTTTAAGCAGAAAATTCTAACAGCAGTTTTTCAGATAATTTTGTATGAGTGAGGTCATAACAATGTCTTTTTTTTAATTTTTAAGATTATTATTGAAAAACTATCTACATAAAATAGAACTTTACGATAGCTGGATCATTTTAATTCTTAAGTGTAAATATTTTCTTGTAAACCTAATTTTTTTTCAAATTTGAAACTATATGTTGTACTAACAATTATGATTATCCTCTCTGTAGGCCCCTTTCATGATCTCTAGATCCTCCACTAGAAGACCATATTGCTCAATATAATCCTCCACATAATCGTCAGGATATTCCTCCCACATTGGAATCCATCCGACTGATTCACTTGAAAGACAACAATATTACCTAATAAAATGTATCCTTTCTAGAGACTATCTGATTGGATGAAATGAATGATAGATATATTATCATGATTATTAAGAAGAGAAATTTGAAAGTATTGGTTACAATTCTGTTATGAAGTATAAATGTTAAATTTACCAAATATCCTTCACAGAATTTTTTTAAATTCTTCTAATTACTTTAATTATCATAAAGTATTTTTATTGACTACTAGGGTTCAAGTTCTAAGAACCTTAGCTGATTTTGTGAGAAATTTTGCCAGTTTACATGCGGAAGACTGGTGGTCTTTATCCAGGTACCCTGTACACATGATGTAATCAAGTTCTCTCTTCCACAACTAAACTATGACCGTCATCATACATGTATTACTGAAAAACTGTTGAATGTTGCATGAAACATTCAAATAAAATATAAAATATTACATTCCTAATTAACACACACCGGGGTGAAAAATAGCTTCAGCATTTGAGACGCAGCGAGTTCTTCAAAAATTCTTTATAAACTTGTGCAGAGAAATGGCAAATTACAGGCTTATAGCTTATCTATACTGTGATAGACCAATGGAGTCATGTTTTACTCATTAAGTAATTACCCCAATACTTACTGCAAACATAAAATTTGACTTTACTACCCCACAATGGGAGAAAAAGCACTAAAGCAATTTCATTAGAAAAATATTAAAGGCCAAATTAATGCACTAATATCATGACAGGCCTTCATGATCAGTTTACAAGCCTTCATGATCAATTTACAGTACTTCATAATTAGACTACAAGTTTTCATGATTAGACTACAGGCCTTCATGATCAGTTTACAGGAACTCATGATCAATAAGTTTACAGGCCTTCATGATCAGTTTACAAGCCTTCATGATCAATTTACAGTACTTCATAATTAGACTACAAGTTTTCGTGATTAGACTACAGGCCTTCATGATCAGTTTACAGGAACTCATGATCAATAAGTTTACAGGCCTTCATGATCAGTTTACAGGCCTTCATGATCACTTTACAGTACTTCATAATTAGACTACAAGTTTTCATGATTAGACTACAGGCCTTCATGATCACTTTACAGGACTTCATGATCACTTTACAGGACTTCATGATCACTTTACAGGACTTCATGATTAGTTTACAGGCCTTCATGATCACTTTACAGGACTTCTTGATTAGACTACGTCTTTCCGTAGACACTAAAATTTGACAAATGGTGTCCATTTTTCCCATGAAAAGCAGTTTAAGTGTTTCACTACTTTCCTTTTATTCAGAAAAATTCCTGATATCTATCTACACATGAAGTTTACTGATACCTTTATGTAAGCTACTTTACATAACTTGTCTCCTACTCCAAAAACTATGATAGAAAAAGCGCATCTGACTCTTACCAACTAAAGTTAAGAAAAATAGGCATTATATTGCTGATGTAGCAGTTCTCAATACTGGTCTGAACCTTCTCCAGCTCGTCTACATCTCTCTGATGTGGGCAATGAGATCCCTGAATATAGGAATACAGGTTGTTAACATGTTATAAACATACTGAAGTGTTAACAAATAAAGATAGTGAAATGTTAACAAATTATATAGAGATAAAAGAATGTAAACAAATCATACATAGAATGATAACAAATCACAATGTTTTACAGAATGGAAACAGACCACAAACAGAATGTTAATAAATCACAAACAGAATGTTAACAAATCATTTTAAACAGAATGTTAACAAATCAGAAAATGTAAACATAATGTTAACAAATCACAAACAGAATGTTAACAAATCATACAATGTAAACATAATGTTATCAAATCACAAACAGAATGTTAACAAATAATACAATGTAAACATAATGTTATCAAATCAGAAACAGAATGTTAAGAAATCATTTTAAACAGAATGTTAACAAATCATAAAATGAATCCTAAAAAATCATAAACAGAATCCTAAAAAATCATAACAGAATGAACAGATCATTAACAAACAAAAACAGAATCCTTCATGAACAAATCGTCAATATACTAGGCTGTAAAAGTCATATGATAGGTTGTTAACATGTTATATCAACAATTTGTTAAAAAATCATAAATATGTGCAATTCATCTGCAGAAATTTCAATTTTGTTATCAAATTCTATAACATGATACACCTTTAAAGAAAAGTTCCTACTACATTAATTAGTTTGTTTGATGGGTTGGGTTAAAAAAGAGTCACTTCAAACATGTATACATGTAAATTATAACAATGTATAAAGTGATCAGTTGTGAATCTAAAACATGTAGTCTACAGGTCTTATCCTATGGAGTATTTATTTAAACAAAATTTGAAAACCTCTGCGTACCCATTTTACAAATTGCTCTTTTAATGTCAGTTGTTTTGACTCACACCATCTTCTCAGCTCAGTAAGAACCTAGGGGAAATTAAAAAAATATGCATCATACCAATATTACTGCATTATAGGTAATTTAAATCAGTATATACAGAAAACCTGGAATATAATGAATTTGGTTTGTAAGAATTCATGCACATAACAAATCAATAGATGATCCCTGACTGCACCTCTGTATATTTTTAGTTGAAAAACAATTTTATAACAAATTTTATACAACAAATTTTTGCCTATAACAAACCAATTTCCATTTCCCTTGACGTCCCAATCAACGTCCTTTATAGAATTATAATAAAGTGATCAATATCATCAAAACAAAAGTCATTTGTTTCAACTTTTTTGTGATGCATAAGTAGGCCAAATATCTGACTAAATAAGTTGTGTACACTAAAAGTAACAAAAATGTTTTCTTTTTACTTCAAAGAAAAGCTCCTTTCTTTTTCCTTCTTAGGAAAGTGTCTGTTTAGACAGAATTTAGAGTGATTTTTGCTTTTAACGAATTCCATTGCATAGGCGTTGGAAGCAAACTGAAAGTGGGAGGGCTAAACCAACTTAAAACACACACACGCCAAAAACGTCTGGGGGCTAGGCCCCAATTTTCAACACCTAGGTCTATCTTTGCAAAAAAAAGTGGGGGGGGAGGGGGGCGCTAAGCCCATGTACATCTGCTTGTGCATATTACTTACTATGAATTAATAAAGATTTTGTAGATAAAATTTACAGCAATTTATAGATCCTTTCCCCTTTCACAAAATTTAAGTTGATTTTCTCAATTCTGCTGACAACATATTATCTCAAACAACAATGTGCTATATTTTTTTAACATAGACAGCAAGGGCACTTCTAAAGATGTACAAGAAAAATATCTAAAAGGATATCTTTATCTTTAAGTACAAGTATGTGAAAAATAATGTCTTACCAAAGGTTGTATTAGTCTTACACAAGGTCATATGACTAAATTTATGACTTACAATCATTTTACACAGAATTAAGACTTGTGAACAAAACAGATTCTAACTATACTGTCTATGAGAAATAGTCATAAGTCCTAATATAATACAGTCAAACTTGCCTTAGCGACCCCCCGCCCCTCATATAACAACTTCCTGTCCATAACGACCGTATTTGGACTGCCCCTTGAGAATAACTGTATATTTGCCCCTATATAGCGACCACCTGCCTTACGCGACTGGCAACCGCTGTATTTTGTCCACCGGTAGTTGTCCTACTTGCGTATAGTGACTGTTTATACACTTACTGCTCGTGGAAGGGAGATAACTTGTAGATAATTCTCGCAGGACAACTCGAGACCTAATCAACAACATGGCGCAATATATGATGCTTTGACAGTCACAACACAACTGGAGGTGTCAATTAACGCCCCGGGTAGTAATTAGGCACTCGGACGTGCTTTATGACAGGGTGTTTTCACAACCAGGAACTAACAATCATTGCTGACAGATTGATGTTTTGTTTTCGACCATCAATTAATGACCAAAGTTTCAGGTGATGATGACTTAATCGGCGAAAGACTAAGACTTAAAAGATAAAAATTCAGAAAGGACACAATTTGTGATAAGGTATCTTTACAAACAGGAGCATTTAAATATCATCGCTGAACAATTGATGATTTGTTTTCTTGTATTCTGGAATGCTGTAACTAATCGAAGTTCATTTGATTAGCAAGTCAACATCTCAATCCAAAGAGTAAAATCGCCGGCGCTCATAGCATTGGATTACGTCTAATAAAATGATAATTAAATAAAATTCAACTATCTTCATCTTTCTGTACATTGTATATTCTTACACTTCTGTGTGACTTAACAACACAGACCACTGACTTTGAGCACATTTTAGATATTTCTTTCAGTTTGAATAATGTGCTGTATCCTCGATGTACATGTATATAATTCAATTACATCATAAATTAATTTAAATTATTTAAAACACTGAATTATTTCATTGTTATTTTATTTTTCATTATTTACATTTTATACGTGTATTAGCTACAGGGATTATCTATGACTATTTTTGGTATGGTAACAGGACCCTTCCCAATACAAAAATGGCTTGTATTTTCCCCAAAAGATGCAAAAAATTCCCAGTTTCGAATTTTAAAAAAAATGAATATTTTTCAATTTTCCAGACCCTGGAGTTAGGAAAATCACTTTAGTAAATAAATAAAATACAGTAGAACTTCGATGAGTCGAAGTTCAAGGGACCGTCTAAAAAGTTCGAAACATCGGGACTTCGACTCATGAATGGTGATCGAGAAATCTAAAATCTACTCCATAACGACATGCCACACAAAAAATCTATTGTACGTGACTGTGTAACTGTATAGGTGCTGGGATCATGACTTAGAATCGAATCGACTAAAATCATTTACGGCTTATTTAATGTAGATACAGTGTATTTATTTTGTACTCAGAGAATAAATCCAAACATTCTGCAGAAAAATCGTAATCCAAGCGCCTATACGAGAAACACAACGTTGACTCATAGTTAAGAAAAAAAAACAGAAGCTAAAATATTTTGTCACCAATTTAATTATCAACACAAAACGAAAGTCAATAGATGTATCATGCAGCACTAGTCATTACACATTAAAATAATTTTTTTCACATCAAATTGCCCATACCGTTCATTTCATGCTGTTTTTTTCTTTACAAGTGACACTTTGAGTTTGAGTAGAAAATGTTTACTGTATATTATCGGGTCATTTCGTTTTGTTTTTACAAATCGGAAACTTATCATGACCCAAGCTACGAGATGGTAAACAACCAACACAACCGCCGGTAATTTGCATATTTGAGTCTGACACAGTCGCAAACAATCATTAATCAATTAGCGTCTGCTTATTACTTTTAATTACTTAAATCATGTAGTTATTTTTATACTGTCCTGGGTGTTTATCAATAAACACGTGTCCATTGTTCAACGTAGTCGGATAGGTGTGAAAATCGCCACGGGTAATTTACATCTTGTATACAGGTAAACTTCGACTTCGATTCATTTGTATGAATTTTCGATGTTTTTACAGGGATGGGACTGCCAGTTTTGTTCGACACACCGAGAAATTCGACTCATGAAAGTTCGATTTATAAATTGTTTTTTAGTAAGGATATATAATGAAATAAATCGGGACTTTGTAAAAAGTTCGAAACAACGAGAAATTTGACTCATTGAAGTTCGACTCATCGAAGTTCTACTGTATACATTTAATTACTAAATGAAATATCTAACCAGGGAAGAAATATGTAGTTGGAAATAATGAAAATTATCTCCAATACCATGGAATTCATAATATCTCATGTGACCCTTTATATAAAGACCACCTGTCTATAAAGATTGTTTTTGTAATTTCCCCTGAGCAGTCTTTATATACAAGTTTGACTGTATCTAAATACACATCTGTCTGTCAGATCATGGCCGTGTGGTTAGAGCATCAAGCTTTGAACCATGAAGTCTCTCACTTCTGGTCAGTGCAGGTTCAGGTCTCTCTGTAGCCTATAGCCAATTTACTTGCGGAAGGCATGTGGTCTCTTCTTGGACACAATGATATCCTTCTCTCTCCTCCATCATTGAAAACTGAAAAAATGATGAATGTGGCAAAAAGCACCATTTGAAATTCAAAAAACAAAGTCTGTAAGATGGATTTTCTTATAGATGGGTGATATTACCTGATGTTTTATCAGCTCTCTTTCAGCATGGAACTCATCTGTGTAAGATGTGATATAGATTCTCACTGTCCGTTTCTTCTTCCCTTCACTTTTTCTCATCAGCTTTGGGGAACATGCAGTAGCCATTTTACTTGTGTTTACGTCTAGTCATCTGAAAAAAAAATGTTATAGAAGTATTTGCACAAAACTTAGTAATTAAAATTGCTGTTATATCAAATATGCTGTTATAAATCGCCAGGTTTGGAACCAAAATAAGAATGCATGAATCTCCTTTGTTGTTAAACGCTTATTTAACGTTAAACTTTAATTTAATATGATTGCATGAGAAAAATGAAACAAATGAAAATGATTTTTATTTTATCAATTTTTAATAGTGTTTTACTCCACACTCGTCAATTTTTCAGATATATGGTGGTGGCCAGTTTTTGGAGAAAAGAACCCGGTTACATTGTACCCAGGAAGAAACCACAGTCTTCTGCAAGTAAATTGGGAAACTTTCTCACAAAAATCAGCTAGGTTCCAGCAGGACTCAAACCTGTACTGACAGTATTTTATCAATTATGGCAAATTTCCTTCTTTTTGGACACAGAAAACTAGCTACTGGTATATTTTTGTTTAATTGGTGGTTTTGTCATGATTCATAATTTGGTGTGTTGTATAGTGATTGTCAGAGACAAAGAATGCGCTGGCATCTATCATAACTTAGTTTGTTAGTGACCCAGCACCAACCAATTAGCACTATCTAAACAGCTTGGTCAAGGTGCTGCGACATGTACAAAAATGTGTGTTGAATGGCGTCTAATCCCTAGCTCCCTCCAATGATAGACACCTTTTTTCTGGTCAAATTTTTGCTGGTTCTGTTAAAATTCCAAATGTTTGACGTCATTATCAAATGGTAACTTCAGTTTTGCACGGAAGATGTTCCCCTTACGGCATTAGACTGAATCCTGATAAATGTGTTTTCCTGCATTTATAAAACAAGGAGCTGCACTTGCTTTCAAGACATTGCCTTAGTTCATATTAAAAGTGCAAAATTACTGAGAATATATAGTGAAATTCATTTTTAGGAATTCATTTTATCCCACTTATTGTATAGTACTGTACTGGTAGAGTACCAATAGCCAGCTAGGTCCAGTAGCCAGCTATTGCATTTATTCATTTTGGCTATATTATACAGAACATGATTTTATGAGATATTTTTAGATCAACCAATCATCAGATGTTGGCTATTTCCCCAAACAACAGGAAAACATTTTGTGGTAAATACTAAAAACGAAATCACCCCATAACTGGCTACTGGTCCTAGCCAGCTACTAGTCTACGACCAGTACAACCTTGATACCGATTACTGTCAGATAGGCCTAGCCTATGTAATTTAATCATTATGCAGAATTGATGTAAAATAAAGTAACAAAGAAGGTTGGTTAGTTTTTGTAACTAATTTCTACTAACAATTAACATTTTTGAGCTTACAATCATATATTGCAATGAATATGACTTAGTGCAAAGTTGCATCTGTTTTTAATAATATTCCCATTTCACTGATTTTGACATTGGTTAGCCCATTAAAATAACTATCGAATATTTTCTTCCAACATGCAAAAATGCACTGCGTTAACAATATGCTTGCGATATATTTGCTCACAAAGCCACATGATTAAGCTTCCAAAATTTTCATCGAGACTTACATTCAATGACAAACGATAAACATTGGCTAATAAGGAAAACACAAAGTTATTTTCCTCCACAGGAAGTAGGTCTACTTTTCGTTCTTTTTTCTTTTCTAATGGAGCCTTCATTATTAACTGTATCGCGATCCCGACGAAGCATGTTTAGGGTTTTCTCTGTGAGTTTGGCCACAGAGACGGAGTTTTTCTTCTTTTTATTTTGAAAAGAAAATCATTTTGATTTTAAAGAATGGAATGTTTGTTATCACTGAGGACATTGTTTTATAAAACCTTAGTAAATAAAGTCAGCGACGGATTCAAAGGGGCGTACAGTACAGTCAGTAAAATCATCTCCGTACGAAATGCACAAATGCTTATTGATTGCACGACATAGAGGCATATATAGGCCTATATATGTCTCTGATTGTACGATAAGAATATGGATAAAAAGTTGTCAGCTGTCTGACTGAAATACTGAAGTGCCTTCGGATTAAATCCGAAATTGGTTATTTTTTAGCAACACCAGTAGCCTAAAAGGACGTGGCTTTCGGCAACAAGATTAGAAAACTACAACAAGGTCTAAAATTGATTTTTTTGTTTGCCTGTTTGTTTGTTTTTTTCACAAAAGATTTTCGTAATTAGACGATTATATTTTATAAAATGATCCGCTTCAACATTGCTGTTAGTCGTCCCCTGAAAAAGTTACCCACCCCTTCTAGAAAAAATACCCCCTGCATGTAATTTAAGGAAAAATAACATTTACACGGATATCATGAAAGATTATTATCTGGACATCGGCGGACCTGCTTGAACCTCCAATGTCAAAAAAGGACCAAAACTCGGTAAACATCTAACTATCGTCTTCTCATGAGCCAGTGAGCATAGCTCTCAAATGAACAGTTAAACATGAACATCTAATATCGTCTACTTGTATTGTTTCATAAGTTATTTATAAGTTTGTGCCAAAGATGTGGCTTTTATAAGTTTAATTCGATGTGGTTTTTTCCTATTCTAAACACATTAAATTGCATTTGTTGTCTTGAAATGTATTTTTTTCTGTCTTTTTTTCTGATAATAAGATTGGTTTTTATAATATTAGAATGGTCTAATTTTCTGGCAACATTCTCACATCGGACGGAGAAAAATCTTTTGGCGAACCCACATCTTATGAATATGAGATGTTGTGGCTCTCAGTCGAAGATATCAATCACTGAGCCATCACGTGATTCAATACCCTGAATATCTCATGTGGTATTTATGTCACGGAGTGTTAAATTTAGGTAAAACTAAATTATCAGATCCGCCTAAATTTTAAATAAGTGTAAATAGTCATTGTCTTGTACGTATTTTGTTTATTGTCCGTGCGTGTAGAACGTATTGTCCAGTCTTGTGTCCAGTTTTTAGTACATGAGGAAAGTGTGAGTGAGTAGAAGTACGTGGTATGATTGGTTGGGAAGTTTTTATATTCCTTATATGGAACTGTATGAAAGTGGTAAAACAGGTTTTATATAGAATCAAACCTTTAACCATTTCCACCCTATAGCGCTCATTCTTATCAAAACTTATGTAGAGATAAGACATCAAGTCTAATCCAGAGATTTGCATTAGATAGGATATACATCGTATTACTTTGATGTAATATCAAAATCCCAAGTGGCTGTATATGTGGAATAAACAACTGTATATGAATAAATACATTCAAACAGTCATAGCCGTATTAATTTTGTAATAACGGACCCTGTGACAAATGGCGCCCAACGTGGTTTGATACAGCCACTTGGAGAAAAAAAAAAAAGAAATTCTTCAATGGAAAAGAAGAAACAACAAACAAGACAAACTCAACCAAGATGAGATAGATGAGAGCGGTAACATATGAATTCTAAACAAAATCTGCAGATTAACGCTGGTGATCAACCGGAACATTGAGGAACTGATCCGTAAAATCATCACAAGAAAAAAAAAAAAAAAAAAAAAAAATCGCTTCGGACTGGAAAATTACGTGAACAGAAGACTTCACAAAACTTGTTATAGGGTGTGAATCCGTAATCGGAATTTGACAATTTTAATTTGATTGACTTTTAATTAAATAAGTATGTATATATTTATGACTGAAAAGAACTGAAAATTAATTGTTTAATATAAATGTATGAGAGGCGTATGAAAGAGTGTTTAAAGGTAATTAAATTATAAAAAAAAAAAAAAAAAAAAAAAAAAAAAACAATAGTTATAGACAAATGTTATATGAAAAAGGTATAAAAGAATCACTTTCAATTTTAACAGTCTTGTCGTACTAACACTGCACTTGCACGAAATTTTCAGAATTTAGTAGCTGTGTGTTTGAAGTGGTTGACAGGTAACTGAGAGAATTATATGTTTAGTGTTTTGTAATTGTAATCGTCTGTACGTTAAATCTGTGAAAAAAAAAAAAACTTATTTGATATTGTGAGGTCCCTAATGAGCTCTAACAAATTACTTAAATATATTGAAAAACCCATAGAAAATAAAAAGTTACAAACAAAATATGCTATTTTGATTTCAAACAGTTTAGGTAGATATTTAAAAATACCATTGTGATTTGTTAAAAATCTGAAAAATTTTCAGCTTGAATTTGTCTGTAGGGGAGGTGCTACTTTTCCAGAACAGTACAATTGGCTGAGAAGAAATCTTCATAACAGAGTTACAAATTATCACAAAATTTTCTTTTTGTTTGGTTAGGAACATGTGATCTTACACAGAAATCCGGGAGATTTATAAAATTTCGGCACCGAAAACGACGACATTGCAGTGAATTATTGTATTAATCAAATTCAAAGATTTGTTTCTTTTATTTCAGAATTTTCGTCTGTACAGCTAATATTTTTAGAAATTCCACCCTACTCTATTTTAGAGTGGAATAAATTAAAGGGTCATACAAATCCTGATCAATTTAAAGGTGATGATGTTGTTTTGAATTCCAGAATAAATTTGATCAACGAATTTATTAGACAGCAAAACGATACCAGAAATGTTTTGTCACCTCAGTTCAAGACAGATATCCTAAGATACAGAAAGAAAAAAGGAGGATATCAACGAAAATCAGTAAATTTATCGTTACTGAAAGACGGTATCCACCCGATCCCGATTTTAGCACGTTATTGGATGAAAAGGTTGGTGAATAAAATTAGTATTTATTGTTAGAATATTTTAGTCTTAGAATTTATGTTAAAATTTTCGACTATGTAGTATACGGGATAGTTTGTATATAAAATTGGTTCTGCCAACTTCGTTGGTGGGGATTGACCCAATCACTGGAAGGTAGTTCTCGGTGGTGTGCAGACTATTTCGTGTATACATAGTTGAGATTTTGATAAATTTAATATCTATCAAAATGGCAGAAGGATCTGATGAGAAAAATCCTCTAAAAGAACTGATAGATACTATAAATAAAAATCCTCAGTATAAAGTCATCACTAAGGAGGAATATGATACTCTTGTGGGACAATGTAAAGGGGCAGTCGGTACAAGCACACCTAACCCAAATATACCAAAATTTTCTTTTCAACAACAAGATTTATCCCCAATAAATAGACTTATAAACGTAACGTCTCAAAGTCAATATAATGGGGGAAACATGAGTATCCCTAAGCTTCCAATTTTCAGTGGAAGTGAAGAAATTCCAAAAGGGGAGGTAAATCATGATGTGTGGAGTTTAGAGGTACGTTGCCTACAGAATGCCTTGATTCCTGATCATGTTTTACTACAATCAATACGTAGATCTTTTACGAGGAATGGCACGGTGTCTGTTGTTGACTCTTGGTGAAAATGCATCAGTTCAAATGATTTTAGAAAAACTTGAAGATTTTTATGGCAGCGTTAATACAACGGAGATACTGATGCAAACGTTTTATAATGATTGTCAAAAAGATAACGAATCGATCGTATCATATGGGTCTAGGTTAGAGCAAATATTATATAAAGCTATCAAATTGGGCCATATAGATTCAGCAGCTCAAGATAGTATGCTAAGGTCAAAATTTTTGGACTGGTTTGCGAGACCAAAACTTAAGAAATGCTACAAGACTTAAGTATGAAACCATTAAAGACTTTCAAACACTTTTTACGTGAAATTAGACTAGTTGAACAAATGGAAAAAAATATGACAAAATTAAAACCAAAATCGGTCCAACACCATACAGTTTCTGCAACAGCAGAATCAGACAAGTCATGTACAAGTGAGATTTTTAAACAACTAAGTGAACTCAAGAGTCAATTGCAGTTAATACAAAATAAATTAGAAAAGTCGGAAAACAAAGAGAAAGAAAGTGTTGAAAGTACACACGCCCGATAGGAAGTAATAATTCCCAGATATTCAGAGGAAATTATCGGGGTAGAGGATTCAGGGGTAGAAATTTTAGGAGGGGATCTAATAATAGGCCATCTAGGGGATTTCAAAGTAGAAATCAAGAACCTTTCAGTGGTGAAAGGAATCACCCAAATGTTTAACCTCCTCAGTTGAAGGGCAAACAGGGGAGGAAATCCAAGTATCCTTTAGCCCTACATTACAAGAAAGGATGAATAGGCCAATCTAATGAGAGTGAAATACTTCTCTATGGTAAAAAGTGTAAAAGCATTGATAGATACGGGGCTATGGTCTCTAGCATATGTGAGGAATTTTTATAACTCATTACAACCCTAAACCAATTCTACGAGACTTGAAAGATTTTAAATTAGAGGTGTTTGCTGCCAATGGCAATAAATTACCTTATACAGGGTACATTGAAGCTGAAATTAGTCTACCCCTTTATTAAATCAAATAAAGGGATCGCAACGTTCCCGTTATTAGTTACATCTACCACTAATTATAGAAAAGAGGTACCAGTAGTTATAGGGACAAATGTAATTAAATTGTTCCGTGGTATTAATGAACTGGAAGAGGAAACTGACAATATCCCTAGGTCCTGGAAGTTGGCATTTGATGCTATGATCAAAGAAAAGGTCATTGCCGGTACGTACTACCAATAATTTTTCCATAACCATTGGTCCGAAATGAAGTTAAAACAATAAATGGGATTGTGAAAAATACACGAAAGTTAACTACGGTAGTTACCGAGCAGACTGACACAAGTCAGTCAGGAAATTTAATAATATGCCCTAGAATTTTAGCTCTTGATAACTCTAAATCAAAAGTCAGAGTGCCAGTGAGAATTTGTAACTTGTCGGCTTCGTCCATTAGTATACGTCCTAAGTCAAATATCTGTATTGTAAGTGAGGTGCAGGTCGTAGATTCTTGGGAAAATGAAGACTTGAGTAAAACGGAATCGGAAAAAAAGGGAGATAATCATAATCTTGGTGTTAAAATAAATCAAGACAGTCTAGAAACACAGGAAGTAGAACAAATAAATAATTTATTGTACAAATGGAAACACATATTTTCTACTTCATCCACGGACATTGGAAGAACTAATCTAGTCCAACATGAAATTAAAACTAGTTGACGATATTCCCTTCAAGGAAACTTATCGTCGAATTCCTCCTGCTATGTACGAGGAAGTAAGACAACATTTAAAAGAAATGCTAGAGTCAGGAACAATAAGAAAATCAACTAGTCCCTATTGTTCTAATGTTGTTTTATGTAGAAAAACAGATGGGTCCCTGAGATTTTGCATAGATTTGCGAAAATTAAATAATAAGACCATACAAGATGCTTATACCCTTCCAAGAGTTAACGATGTATTAGATTCATTGATAGGGTCCAAATATTTTTCTAAACTGGACTTGAGATCCGGCTACTGGCAAGTGGAAATTAAAGAGGAGGATAAACACAAAACGGCATTCACAGTAGGTCCTCTGGGTTTTTTTGAGTGTAACCGAATGGCTTTCGGGTTAACTAATGCCCCCAGCTACCTTTCAAAGGTTAATGGAAGCATCTATGGGCGACATGCAGCTGAAAGAATGTCTAGTATTTCTGGACGATATTCTAATTTTCTCAAAGACCTTTGATGAACATATGCATAGGTTAGAATCAGTTTTTAAAAAAACTCGAACAGCATAAATTTGAAATTAAAGCCGTCCAAATGTGAATTTCTAAATAGAGAAATTAAATATCTAGGTCATATTATTTCAGAAAATGGAATTAGTACAGATTCAGAAAAAGTTGAGGCTTTTAAAAACTTGGCCTGTACCTACAAATATATAAAACAACTACGGTCATTTTTGGGTTTTGCCGGATACTACCGGAGATTTATAAAAGACTATTCTAAAATTGTAAAACCTCTAAATGATTTATTAGTAGGTCACCCAAACAAATAAGTCTCCAAAGAAGAAAAATAAAAAGACACCTTGGATTTGGGGTGAATGTCAGAAACTTGCATTTAGCAGTATCATTGATAAATTAACATCTCCTCCTATACTAGCGTATGCAGATTTTTCTAAACCTTTTATTGTAAATACGGATGCGTCAAATGATGGTTTAGGAGCTGTGTTATACCAGGTTCAAAATGGCCAGGAAAGGAGTAATTGCTTACGCCAGTAGAGGTCTTAGACCAAGTGAAAAGAACTACCCAGCTCATAAACTAGAATTTTTATGTTTAAAATGGGCTTTAAGCGATAAGTTTCATGATTACTTGTATGGTAATTCATTTGAGGTTAGAACTGACAATAATCCTCTGACCTATGTAACAACAACGGCCAAACTTGATGCCACAGGACAAAGATGGCTAGCTGCTTTATCAAATTACAATTTCAAAATTTCCTATAGAAGTGGAAAATCAAATAGTGATGCCGATGGTCTATCTCGTCGTCCACATACGACTGATGTGTTCCCTGATATCATTTAAAGCGATATCGCAGGGTACTATAGCATCTAATGAATGTTTTGCGTATGCTGAGACAGTAGTAGTGTCTCATGACAACAGTTTAGAAAAGGCTGTAAAGTTAGACAGAGAAGATATTCAAATTTTAAGTCAAATTGATTTCAAAAGGAGCAAACAAACGATCCCAATATATCTGTAGTAGCTGATTTGATTAAACAGGGGTGTAAAACTAAAGCTGAAAATCATAGACAATACTCTGATGAGATTTGTAAGTATCTCCGAGAGTGGGGTAAACTTGAAGTGATTAATGATGTTCTTTATAGAAATACTTCGGTTGATGGAGTCAATGTTCAACAAATAGTTTTACCGCTGACATTGAGACAAATAGCTCTGAAGGGGTTTACATAATGATGTTGGTCACCCTGGTAGGGATAAGACATTATGGCTTGTAAGAAGGAGATTTTATTGGCCTGGTTTTGAGTCAGATGTAGAACAATTAGTTAATTCATGCACAAGTTGTGTTTGTTTTAAAACTCGTTTTCTGTACCAGCTGCTGAACTAGTAAATATTCGCACTTCAAGGCCGTTAGAACTTGTTTGTATTGACTTTTTGTCACTAGAACCATCAAAAGGGGGTTATGAAAACATTCTAGTCATAACTGACCATTTTACTAGATACGCTGTGGCTATCCCAACTCGAAATCAAATGGCGAAAACAACTGCTAAAGCACTATATGAGCATTTTATTTCTCACTATAGTTTTCCTGAACGATTACATAGTGACCAGGGTCGTAATTTCGAGAGCAACATAATCAAAGAGAATTGTGCAAATTTTCAGGTATTGAAAAATCTCGAACCACCCCTTATCATCCTATGGGTAATGGGATGGTAGAGCGATTTAATCAGACTCTTATTAAAATGTTAGGAACTCTTGAAGAAAAACAAATGTCTGACTGGAAAAAATTATATTTCTCCTTTAGTTCATGCATATAATGCAACCAAACACGAGTCCACTGGTTTTTCGCCGCATTATTTAATGTTTGGTTGGCACCCTAGGTTGGCTATAGATGCTTATTTCGGTATAGATAAGAATTTAGAAAAAGATAGCTCCAGAAAAAATCATATGCCCAGAAATTAAAGGATCGTCTCCAATTTGCGTATAAAACTGCCTTGAAAGAATCTGAAAAGAAAGGTGAAAAAATACAAAAACAATTATGACACAAAAGTGAGATATTCTAAATTAAATGTGGGAGACAGAGTTTTGGTTAGAGTCGTGGCAGTCAAAGGAAAGAATAAATTAGGCGATAAATGGGAGAGAGGCATCCTTACAAGGTCATAGATATTCCTAATCCGGAAATTCCGGTATTTAAGGTACAGAGGGAGAACAATAAAGGTCCAATACGAACACTTCACAGAAATTTGTTGTTACCTTTTATGTACCTTGATAATGAAAACCTGGTTTCAAATCCTGTGAGTTTAGTGGAACAGAAAGATAAGAAATTAAAGAAAAAAATCAAAGAGTCCAGATTATTCTGATTCTGACAATGAGAGTGATTCATCAAGTGAATCAGTTTTTCAACCTTACATCATTCCGGCAAGGCGTAATTTCTGCAAAAAGTCAGATTGGGCCTATCCGAACTTCAAGTTCTGATTCTGGGAATAAAAGTAGGTTGACAAAATTGACGAGGGAAAGCAATATAAACTCTGGTACGGGTGCTTCAGGCAACGTATCTATACCACAGGTAAGTGTTAAGGATACTAACTCAAATTCCAGTGGGAAATGAAACTAATGATTTGACGCCAGTATTGAGACCAAAAAGGAATAGGAAACCTCCAGATCGCTACGGTGAGTGGATGATGGCAACGCATGCTGCCACAGTTACTATAGATAATGAGGTTTTTGTTTGATTTTCAGGTGAGAATGTCACGGAAAATATGTACATAAGATAATGTATTGGTTTTATTACAGATGAATTCGATGGTGAACCAATTTGATATCTGCAGTTTTGATTTTTATTCTGTTTGCAAATAGATGTTTCACTTTGTAGGTTATGTTTATCACACCATATAATAACTAATTCCAGAGAAGTCATTGATATATATATCTATATATTTACATATATCATATGGATTTTATAATGTAATTGTCTTTGATATGGAATTATGATAGTGATAAAAGTTATAAATAAATGTATGATAATGTGAGGACACATTTTTCTCAAGTAGGGGAGAATGTCACGGAGTGTTTAAATTTAGGTAAAACTAAATTATCAGATCCGCCTAAATTTTAAATAAGTGTAAATAGTCATTGTCTTGTACGTATTTTGTTTATTGTCCGTGCGTGTAGAACGTATTGTCCAGTCTTGTGTCCAGTGTTTAGTACATGAGGAAAGTGTGAGTGAGTAGAAGTACGTGGTATGATTGGTTGGAAGTTTTTATATTCCTTATATGGAACTGTATGAAAGTGGTTTTAAAACAGGTTTTATATAGAATCAAACCTTTAACCATTTCCACCCTATAGCGCTCATTCTTATCAAAACTTATGTAGAGATAAGACATCAAGTCTAATCCAGAGATTTGCATTAGATAGGATATACATCGTATTACTTTGATGTAATATCAAAATCCCAAGTGGCTGTATATGTGGAATAAACAACTGTATATGAATAAATACATTCAAACAGTCATAGCCGTATTAATTTTGTAATAACGGACCCTGTGACATTTATATGCCAAAAACTTCCATTATTCATATTCCCCTCGTTATGTCCTTCTATTAATCCGTAGAAATATTGATTCGGAACCCGGGCCATTTTTCTACAGGTAGGCCTATGGGTCAATTTTCTACAAGTGTGATTTCTACGTAGAATATTGACCCTGGGTATTTTTTCTATGCGGGTCACTTTTCTACATTACACCGACAGTTTTTTTTAAATCACAAATCTTATACAGTTTGGGGAAAAAATGAAATTGCGTATTGCTCCATTGATCATGAGTACCCGAATTTACCCCCGGCTTTCAGTGGGGTCCAGGTAATTCAGTCTTGTATTGTTCTTGTCTTATTTTAGTTTTCGCCATGGCTTTACCTGAAGGCGAATTCGGGCAGTGGTGTACGCTTTACAGTTGAAAAAATGTGTAAAAAGTTGGGGGTTTTTTTGTACAAAAGTTCGTAAATTGATTTAAAAAAAAGGAAAAAAAACATAAAAATGTTCACGCCTTGTTACGCTCGGCGAAGTTATTCTGCTATTTCTCCCCTCGAATTAAAAACCCTAGATCCACCCTGGTTTTGTCTGTTTGTTTTGAATTTTATGGCTCTTACTAGGCATTCGTTTATTTAATTTTTTCTCAAAAGTGTTTACAAAATGTGTTAGTAAATATATTTTCGTTTTTACATATTTTCTCAGTTGGTATACACATATGTGAAAATTTAATATTTATATGATTTTCCATTGAATTACTTAAAGCTAGAGATTGCAAAAAAATCTAACCATCGATAATATCCAATTCTTTACTCAGAATGAACTCACCTTCTTCGTCTTGTCAAAATCCCCACACAAACACACAATTCTACACCCCCTCCCGACATTTTGTCCGTAACAGGCTAACAGGGTATCTGGTAATACTGAATTTGCCTGCAGATGTGAAATCGACATGTGTGTGTTTTACAGTGATCGTTGCGTCTAATCAGGGGATGTGTCCTATCACCTCACACGGCGATACATCACCAAATATCGATTTAAATGTCTCTCTTAAAATCGTTTGAAGTAGAATAAAGTAACAGATATTTCTGGTGCTTCTGACAACTAACGTCAATTTGAAGACATTTTCTATTCTAATATATTTAAAACCAGGACCCAAAGTCTCCATATAAAACACAGTTTATTAACATATATTCAGTTGTTTGTAAACAACGCAAAGCATTGGACAAACACGAATCTCTGAAAAAAACATGGTATCAGGTGTTGGGAGGAGCAAGCATCCCCTGTCGACCTGTCACATCTGCCGTGAATCCATATAGATAAGTTCAAATAATCTATTTAGTAGTAAGGCCATTCCAAGTTGTTTTTGTTTTTTTTGTTTAGCGACCACCGATAGATGGGTTTTGAAACCACAAAATAGGAAGAAGAAAAAACACAAACATCATGGGGTAAAGTTTGGAAGATAGCCCTAAAATAAACAGTTAAACATGAACATTTATTTTCATCATTGTGAAAACTATCATTTCATAAGTTAGTCATCAGTAATTATGTACCAAAGCTATGGGTATTATAAATCTAATTTTGTTTTTCTTTGTTAACATATGAAGAAAATACTTTTAAAATGTGCATTTGTTATCCTTAAAATGTCTTGTTTTTCTGTCGTGTTGTGTTTTTTCCTGATAGAAATATAGGTTTTTGATTTTAGTATGAATGCTAATCATAGAAAAATGAAACTTGGAATGACCTTACTCACCGTCACAATTAGTATAGACGAACCAATAACTAATATCGAACAGGTAACTCAACAGTTAGTAAATCACGGTAATAGAAAACCGGTAGTTATACCGACTGTAAATTTTGCAAAATGTTGACTTTACGCACGATTCTTTATATCCTTCTGATAACTTAACAGTAAGTAAATAGTTTGTCTCTGAATATGGTAGGTCTATGATCGTACGCTGATAACGCCCTGACATATCACTTGGGAGATACAAACACAATATGCAGATGATAAGGGATATTGCAACTTGATGGAATCATCATGATTGTAGTATAGTTTTGTTGTCATTTCCTACAGGGTTACTTGCTCATGTGGCAACACTTGGGTTATTCCTACCCGTCTTATTTATTGCTGTCTGAATGAATAAATCAGTCTATATCACTGAATAAATCTATAGAAAAAGGTTATAAGACAAAGTGCTGATAAATTGCAGTCAAAAATGTTCTTTATTACATAGTTTCAAGTAGACTGTACTTTTGTCCAGTTATTTACATCATGATTGGGTAATACTGGTATCGAAATTTTAAGAGATGTATGCAGTAGTTAGTAGAATGCCTTTGCATTTTCCAGATACACTAGCTGTGGCCTCTTCCTGGGTACATTGTAACCGGGTTCTCTCCAAGGAAACGCCGAAAGTTAAATTCATTTTATAAGATACATCATGATATAGCCAACATTTATTTTTCCAGAGATATTGTTTTGCCATTTCGGAGCAATACCAAAAGGTACTTAAGTAACAACAAAGCTATTTACTCCCCTATTTCAGACTAAATAATACCGGTACAACAGACTCTTTCTTTCCGTCTACAATAGAGTTATGGACTTTTTTATGTTCAATAAAAACACAGTTTTACAAATAGTCAATTTAAACATACTCTCAACAATGGTAGAAATGTAACTAAGGTTCCACTTTATTTTCATATAGAAGTAGGTTAAGGGAAAATCTAGTCAGTAAAATTGGCTTTTGTTGTCATCCATGTAAAAACGTTTCCCACTTTCTGCTAAATTTTCCCCGCTATGGTGTTCAAGGAAATCATTTGTTACCTTAAATCACTGCAAGACTTCAACTGTACAGGTTATTATTTGGCGATTCTTCATTTAATTTTGAAATCTTTTTCTGTTTCTTCTTTTGAATGTCTGTCTGTTTGAAAATTGAGATATATGCATTGCTTATAGCAACATCTGTGACACACTTTTGTGTTACCATGTCAGGGAGATTGTGTTAAACTAAATCCCAGTATATCCACTACGACAGAAGTTAAGGAATTTAAAGGGAAATGAAAATGTTTTGTAATTTTTCTTACTGGACTGGAGAAGTTATTCATAAAAAATTAAGTCATTCATATTGGCATGTAGGTCAAGACCTCATACTTGAGTTACATAACAATTCACCACCAACATAATGTGTGTAAAATCTACCTTGTACTCATCAAAATCCAATGATTCTGTATACTGTTGTTGATATGTTTTAGTACAGTTTAACCCACTTTACACCAAAAAAATGTCTTTGAAAAAATTATATCCCAAGAACTAGGCCATCAATACAAGGTTCAATGCTAACCACAATTCAATTAATTTAAATCACATTACTGTACAGCAAAAAACACAATTTTGTTAACTAATCCATTCCTAAAGACACATATAAACTGGTAGAAGTCATTGATTTACAGAAGAGTCCAATGTTATTCTGGGGTTGATGAGTTAAAATCTGAGGAAAGAAACTCAAATTATTTGACAGAAACCAAATTGTTGCAAAAAGATACATCCAAATATTTTATTGGGGTGTAATGATAAGTTCAATTTCTATTTTTAAAATAAACAGTTCAAGATCTTGCATGGCTTAAAGGACCTGTATGGTTACCTGTGAATAGGTAACATTTTGTATGATCTGTAGCAAAACTTAAAAAAACAAACAAACACACAAACAACATTTCAATTTATTAAAATGAATGCAATATATTACAAAATCTGTCATTAAGAGTTAATTTTGTAACCTTACATAAACCAAAATGAAACAAAACATTTGTTTTTTTTAAAATAAGGACCACAAACTAGATGACTAAAAAGGGACAAAGATGACCTCTTGATGAGATATATCAATAGGGACTAAATGTCCACCATTTTATCAGTTGAGTTTTGCTTACTGACCTTTTTCATTTTGAAATGTTGTATGACAATTTCAATTTCATAAGCTACATATTTCAAATGTTAATTTATACCATTTTTCATGGATTTTAAATTTAAAATCCTGTTTTGATAACTGATAATAACAAATGTTAAAAAACCTGGGGGTAATGATTTTCAGGGCAGTCACATACATCATTTTATTTTAAAAAGATCAATTCATTCTGATATGGCATGTTTGACACTGACGACATGATGGAAGCTGACACGACATGATGGAATAACATGCACACATGTATGTCAGACCTTAAAATATGTAATACACAAAGTATACTGCCATCATATGTCCAATATAACATTAACAGCATTTCTCAACAATTAAAGGACTCAAAATTTGACATGTATGACAGGCGATATTGTATGATATATACATGTATGTTTCACCATTTTTCAAGTATACAAACATTTGGTGTAAATATGCAAGTTTAGATCTTAGTGGTACTGTATGATGGTATATTATATGATATATAACCACTACAGCAACCATGTACATGTCAAATACTAGCCATGTGCATACATGTATATTTACCTTCATTTCATTTTAGCGATTATTATTAAGGTGTACTGAAAGTTAAAAAGTAATTTCAAAACAAATGACTATTTTGGGGGTTCATTAAGCCATTTGAATCCTTGTTTTTTCCTTAATTATCATATTTCAAATTTTCCAGACATCTGGAGACTCAAATAACTAGCTAATTTACAATAAATGTCAAAATATGAACAAAACTGACAGCACCATAGTACCACTTATCAAAACATATGAATGAGCTTAATAGTGTAAGATTAAAAATAGTGTGTACACCTGAGTGAAACAAATGCAATGGGTTCTTAATGTGACCTGAACCTTAAACACTGTAAATATTGAAATGTGACACATCACCTGAGGGTGATATCAAAACATCCAATGGATAATTAACACTCAATTTCAGACTATACCTTGATGATGAATATCATATGTAATGGTAAATGGATGGAAACTATCAGGCTGGTGCCATGATATACACATAGCCGAGCCTTAATTACTGTATCCCTGGATATTTTATCCCCTGCTTATTTTCGCCCTTTTATGATGAAAAACATATTCACTAGTCTTAAATTCTCCCTAAATTACCATACTCTCATTGATGGCATGCATTCCTGTGCTTCAATTATTTACCTAGAAAATTTTGCTTTCACTTTAAATTCTCCCTCTCAATTATGGGCAAAAATGGCGAAAAATTGAATGGGACCAAAAAATACCATATATACAGTATTTCATGTTGTAGAACAAAATGTAAATACTTTTTCCAACACATGTGGAAATGAAGATATAAAAATTGGAGTACCTTTTACAAGAAAACCTTGTAAATACCATTTTATACATGAACCACAAATGAATGAGACACAAAAATGGCTTACTCAACATTTCTGCATCGCAGAGAGACAGGATATTATGAACAGATCACGCAATACATGTACATGCTTTGAGGGAGGATGACACACCTGCTCTACAAGTAATATATTAGGTGCTTTCATGGTTTTATAAAAGACAATTTATACCCCATTCACATGGAAGTATACACATTTGTTTATATCTAAAATATTAAATGAGGAAACATGCCAGGCAAATTGAAGCAAGGCACGTCCATTTATATTTCACAAACTATGATTCACAAACATTCTATTAGCACATAATCATGCAGTCGATTTGTTTGCTTTACAATATATACCAGTACAACAGAATCAGTCAGATGGAAGCAAAACAGAACCTCTTGTCTGCATCAGTACATATCACAGTCATTAAACAGTAAAACTAATTTCTTGGCCAGCAATCATGTAACACCAATGTTATTGTTACTGTTATATATATGACCGTGTTTGTTATGTTAAACACAGTGCAGGATATCATTTATAAAACACAAAATCCAATGCACAGCTTCAGAAATAATAAGATGATGTATCATCTAATATACTGTAATTCATGACATTTATTATTCATAAGTTCAGGTGCAGACTTTTGATTCTAATTTCAATGATGTTCTTAATCACATATAAAAAATTGTTAGAGAAATCAAGATAATGAACTGCTGTCCTATTTTTGACATTTATTTTCCATAAGATTATGTGCAAAACTTTGATTTTGATTTCAATGATGTTCTTATCCATCCAGGACAATTTGTCAGGGATACCATGATAGTGAACATTGTCCTTTTATGACAAATGAATCAACATACCCTTTGAAATCATATGACCACAGAGTTGGGAGGATACAGACTTAAAGTTTCATTCTTGGCTTTCAAATCAATGAGCTAGGTTGTTTTGTCCAGTACACATCTCTTGAATAGAAAACAAAGTATTTTTTCCATTCATGCTGCTAGACAAATTCTTATAGAAATTTCCCCAAACATATCATTCAGTTCTGGATTAAAAATATTGCATATCACAGCTGAGCATATAATGATGACAGAAGCATGGATCTTCATCATACCATTGAGATATCTAATGAACACATAATTTATCTACTAGTATCCTCCATTATCTACCTCTCCTCCAGTATTAATGTCTCTTGTGGAAACAGTTTAATTTCTTCTAGCGTTTTTGTATCCTCTAGCTGTGAGATCTAGAAAAGAAAAGAAAATTGCATGTAGAGTGATGCCTCACAATACCTCAAACAGACTCCCCTCAAACAATTCACTTCAATGATTTAAACTTATAATGGATATCAAATTTTTTTTTTTAATAAATATCATGACATAATTTTCTAGGTTACTAAAATTTCAATTATCTGCAATACAGCAAAGGATGGCGTGTGGCAAGGGCTTCGAGTAGTCACACCCCATTTTAAATGACCTTGATTGATGGATGCGACAATGGTTAAGTCACATATCATGAAATACTTGTCAATTTTGGTAATAGACTGATTTATATTCACTATTTAGAGGGAAAAAGTTTTGTCAAATCTGATTTTTGACAGAAATTAAAGTTATGTTTGATGGGTCCTAAACAGATGTCCTTTTGACAACTGACGACTGGTTTCTAAAGTGGAATTGAAATGAAAAGGGATCAATGGAAATTCATATTACTTTGAAAATTAGCATTTGATTCACTCTAGTTGTCCAAAATTTGCACATTGTAAAATGTTTTAATAGCCAATTATGTTTCAATCTAAATATCATAAAGTAAAAGTGATACTATCATTTTCTAAAATTGGTAGTTCTTGAACGATAAAATAAATAAGAATAAATATCTTGATATCAGCATACTTACATCCCTCCGTGGAAAAGTTGTCAATATTTTATATTCTTCCAAATGGAAACCTTCTGATGTAATGTAAAAGAAAAGATTTTTTAGAGGCTCATTGGCTCTGAATCTGCGTAACTTGACCTCTCCTGTTGGCATTCTAAATCGTAATTTGCTGACTGGATCTGGGCAATTCTCTGGTGGTTCTTTAGGAATTTGAAGAGCTGCAGATTCTTGTATAGCCTACAAAAATATTGACCTTAAATTCATTAATAATATCTATAAAACAATAACTAGAAGCTCACTGGAGCCTAAATCTCTAACATGGTAAAAAGAAAATGGGGCAACTCTTATATATCAGTTGTCATCCTGACCAAGTTGTACAGAGCTGCAAAAAGTGAATAAGCTGAATATGCATCACCAGTTTCTTTTGCATTTAACAGTTTTATTACATTAATTACAGTTCTTTAATTATTACCCCTTCTAAACACAAGGATTATCATTGGGAAATAGGTTTGTAAAAGGTCAAATTAAAACAAGAGGCCCAAGAGGGCCTCAACTTCTCACATGAGAAACATCTACATTTGTGGAATGAAGACCAAGAAGAATATGTACATGTAGGCTGATCTGGCCAAGAAAAATAAATATTGCTGTTTTAAGAAATTCATAAAAAATTCTAGAGATTAAATTTCAGCAAAATTCTTGCATAAAAACATTTCTTCACCTAATTACAAGTAAAACACATTAATGCATCATTGCAAATGCAAGGGCAGCAGACATTTTGAAATAATAAAAAAAATACTGGTCAGCCATACTAGTGAATAGAATAATTTCTGTGGTAAAATTTTTTTTACTGGTCTGCATATATACACAGCTGAAACGAGACTGGTGAATTCAAAAAACTCTGGGGCAAATAATTGGGGAAATCATGCAAAAATGAATGAAAATGACACAGTCTGAACAGACCTAAAAAACATACTAAAAATTCATATTCTGATTTCTATGAAAAATACAAACTTGAATCATAAATCAATGTAGATCACTCAGAAACAATCCGTTTTTCAATTCATGTAGCGGTTTTGGAGAAGAAAATTTTCAAAAGAGGGGTACTTTATGGGATCTATTCTGCCTGCCCTGGATCCACCCCTGGGCCAATCTGGCTGAAAATTACAAACTTGGTAAGGGACCTTGAGCACTTGCTTTCTGTCAAGTTTCATCAAAATCCCTTCAGTGGTTTCAGAAAAGAAGTGATAAATATGAAAAGTTTATGGACAGATGCCAGACGGGGAGTGATCACAATAGCTTTGGCTTAGGTGAGCTAAAGACCTAAACTTAAATTTTCTCTGTAGATACTAAATATGGTAACAAATACCATACAAATGCATAAAAAGTAAGGTTAAGTTCATTACATGTAATTGCAATTGAAAAAGTGCCAAACCAGAGTTTCTAAAGCAATTTTCACAAAATATATAGGAATTTAAGAATTTTCATGCCTGTGTATATCTCTTTTTGTTACTGTATATCAATCTATGTAGTTAAAAAACGGGGGTAAAAATTAAAAAAAAACAAAAACAAAAACAAAACAAAAACCACACAGCTAATGCCCCTTAAATATATAGCAGAGGTCTCGAGTCTTGTTATCTGACTAACAATCTTAACAGGTGTGTTTTACCATTTTTCTCTGTTCCTCTTCTTGTCTTAGTCGTTCATCTTCTTGCTGTTTCTTTATTTCTAATTCTTGTTGCAATCTTTGATCTTCAACCTAAAATGTTAAGTACAAAAACAGTAGGTAATATTCTGTTGGTTTAGAAAAATGTTGATGAATTAGGCAAAAAAAATTCAATCATTAGTTTCTCGGGCACCGCATTCTAAATTCTTATTTTTTTTTTTTTTTTTCCGATTTTGGAATTTTCAATTCCATAAATATCCTAAATTTTCAATTCTGGGTTTTATTATACTGCATCCGATTTTGTAAATTAAGCATTCAATTGACTAAGATGTAGATCAGCGTTATGTTTACATGTAGTTACAATGTGCTTTGAGCTTCAGGTGCCGGTGGTAAAATGAGTTTATTATCGACAAAGATTGGGTCTGTGGGACATGGATTATTCTTAATTGGAGTATCATTGGAGGATATAGTGAAAACTGCAATGTAAACAAAATGTTTATGTCTATTACAGATGGAAATATAGACCTTGGGAACTGGGCATATCCAGCACGGTGGTTACGAAGAATTACCCAATCGACACTAGAAGTTACCGAATTGGCACCTTAAATTATTACTTTTTGTCCACAAAAATATATCATTTTAACTATAATTTTATTGACTTAAAAGTAATATTTCGACTATGTGAGTGGTATGTTCATTTTCAAATGCAGGATACAGAGGCCCGTTTTACTAATGTTCATTTGAAAGTCTGTCCTAACTTGCTAGTTTAACTTGGGAAATTGTGCTTTCAACTTCTCACTCTCAGTGGTCAACACAACTGTGGATTACTTGGTTTCAATATAAGAAAGAATCATACAACATTACTGTACTTTAGTATAAACTTGCACACCAACATTGGAATGGACCCCTGTATATTACATTTACATGTAAATGGAACATATCAGAAATGTTTAGTCGAAGTAATCCTTTCAAATTAATCATATTATTGTTAAATTAATATAAATATAATACTTTTTTTTTTTAAAAATGAACAAGCTACAATTTAAGAGGCTATTCAGTAATTGAGGTAGTTAGTGCCGATTTGATAGTTCATTGTACCCATCACGGTACAAGTCATATTCTTTAAGTTTTGTGGAAATTGGGAGAAGTAAAAGTGAATGGACGGATAAGTTGATGAAATCTGTACGATTAAATGATGTTGGGTCTGTCTTTGAAATGTTATATGGGGGGGGGGGGAAATTTTACAAGGTCTATTTGAAGGTGGGATGTTAGGGTCCACCGTGGGGGGGGGGGGGTGGGGGGGGGGGTATATAAGATACCACATAGATTCTAACAGCAATAACAAAAATCTTCAAGAAAATGATGATAGTGATTGTGACTCCCAACATAGTTCTGATCCTGGGAGTAACTCAATATGCACAAAACCTATTGAGGTGCCTTACTTCAGTAGTACTTGTTTCAGAGATATTTGTTTTTACTGTGGTACTGATGATAGTCTCCACAAGGACAACTGGTTCATATCCTGTATGTTCTGAATGCTCAACAAAAAGTGCCCCTTTAAAAGGAAGCATATTATGACTGCAGAACATGATAAAAAGAAAAGAAACTAACTCAGCTGATTTTCAAAGTATAAAGGTTTTACTCTGTGTTTTCAGTAAATGGTATAAATGAAAAGTGTGTTGGTTTTGTTAGAATTTTATATATAAAAGTACATTGCTATGAAAGTGTGTGAAAATTACAATCTTTCCAGGAAAAAATAAAAAACTTCCTGCCTCATCTGATTTTTCAAAAAAATTCCCGAGAAACTAATGATTAATTTTTTTTGGCCTTATGAATAAAGGAAGACAAAAATTAACATAACTATGTGTGCGTCTTCATTGCATGATATAGTATATTTGAGACCTTTTTATGTTTATACAGTTAACATGGTATTGCAGACTATATTTCTATGAGTGAATCCGTGATAGTTCTTTTTTTTCTTGGATTAGACCTAAAACAAACTAGTATTATTCTTAATTATTACCTAATACATTCCATAATTCAATGATGACACATGTAAAAATCTTAAAAATGAAAAGGTGTCTAGTTTCATGGAACCAAACATTGTGTAAAATTTCGTAAGGATTCGTGAAAGCAAACATTTAGTGGAAGACAAGTCAAATTTATAACAGATAAAATCCTATCACTCTGTAACAACAAAGTCTAAATCGTAAGAATCGAAAGGTGCCTAGCCTTCATGAAAGCAAATATTATGTAAAATTTGCCATGGATTTGTAAAAGCAAACTTAATCTATTGTCAGACAAGTCAAATTTTAACCAATGAAGTTCCATACATGGTTACGGAAAAAGTCAAAATCGAAAGGTGCTGAGTCTTCATGGAACTAAACATATTGCAAATATTTTGTAAAAATTCATAAAAACAAATTTTAGTTATTGTGAGACATGCAAAGACGGACAATGAGGAGTAAGGAAAAAATATGAAACCACTCGTTTGATGGGCAAGTGCTTGACAAAAAGTACTTGTCCAAAATGAAAAATTACTCGTCCAAAGTTTTCAATTTGTATCCAAATATTTAAAAAACATAGTTTCTTGTTCTATCACTGTACTAGGCCTATATGTTTATTTGTCTACAAAAACTGAAAATAATCTACTGTACTTTACATCTTTTTCTCGTATTTTGACTTTCAACTTTGGAAATTCAGTTTATAAATTCTTTCTATTAATTGAACTTTTATATTATAGACCTCAGATCAAGGACATTGTTGCAATTCACACAAACTTTCAAACTTACAAAAGGTGATGATTTGTTTATAAATATGATATGCAGTATAAAATAAAAAATCATTCTTTTCACTGTTAATTCCGTAAACTTGTTGTTTTTTCACCAGTGGTACACTGGTTACTGCCTAATGCCCCGGCATGTATTTCCCACTCTGAGATCCCTTGAGCATTTAATATGACCTTTTTTTATCCTTGTGGGTTTGAGTGATTCCTCCCTGAATGTAAATGTCAAATGAAGCCATAAATAAAGTGGAATATTCATTTCTTACCTTGGAAATTTGTATGAACAACAAAGAGTAGGGTTCAATCTACATATATCATTCCCTATCTCACTCTTTTTATCATATCTCTTTCTGTTATCTTCCTATCTGTGTTTTAAAATTGTTTGATCGATATCTAATGCAGTAGAAATTGGCCTAAGGCTGAAGCTAAATTATTTCGTATGCTCGAACTTGCAGTTTCAGTTTCTATTTGATATTGCCCTGTCTTTGTTTATCAGATGCACTGGCATTTGTTTTATTTTTATTTCCATCAAGATAATTCTTTCTTTTTTCCCTTCTGGACCAGCTTCATTATTTGAGACCTTAAAAAAAAAATATGTAGCTTCATCGTCTACTCCCATTTTGTTACTGATGTAAATAAGTTAGGCGAGTCTAAGATGTCATTTTTCGGATTGCATTTTGATGTGCCGTCACCATATAGGTGTTCATTTCAGTTTAGCTCATAGCTTAATGATGTAACATTAATGGATACAGTGTAGCACAAAAATATATTTTAACTGGGTTTTTTTTTCGGAGTCCTGACATCAATATACAATAATCCCTGTCACTGATGGGTGTATAAAAATTAATAGAATTACCATGATTAATGTAATAACTCCTATAATATAAGATTCAATCAGTACCTTTTGTCTGTCTGCTGCTAAAGATTCTCTAAAAGCCTCTTCCTGTTCTCTGCGTATTCTCTCTCTTGCTTCTCTTTCATTCTGAAACATGCAAAATAAACAATGAATGAATGTAATGACCAACACCATAATTATACTGCACCAATGATTGTTGTGATGAAAAATGACAATATTTACAGGGCTCAGCAGTTATATCAATGTCACACAAGGCAAGTATTTTGGAAATCTACTTTTCATATTGCAATGTTTACTTGTCTGAAAATAAAATCAGTTGTTAAAAACAAATTTCAAGCATCTAAAAAACTCCAGTTCCATACACATGATTGAAATTAACACTGAGAATGGGTGACTAATACAAGCTTTTGTTTTAGGAATTATAATTTCTTGAAATCAGAAACTTTATAGTTTGACTTTTTGACAATTTTAAGTGTTTGTATTGGACAGGAGCTAAGTAAGTTTCATTTGCCCCAGTGCAAAATTAACTGATATTGGTGGTTGTTAAGCCCTAATACAATTACTAATGAACAGTCCACATATATATTTGACTCACTTCCTCAATTATTTCAGCTCTTTGTTGCTCGTGGAAATTTTCAGCATCTTGTATCACTCTCATCATCAGCTCATCTAAGGACACTGAACCTAAGTTTTAAAAAATTAAAAGTATTTAATATAAACAAGGCTAATTCAAGGAACTTGGGCATATAGCCAAGATATATAAATTGACAAAAAACACTCATTTACTTAAGATGTCTGTTTGCCCAAATATGGTGAGCCTAGTTAAAGAAATGAAATGGATATGGCTCAGACAAACAAAATCAACAAAGGGGAATAACTCTAAAAATAAATTATTGTATGTGACATCCATCTACTGCAAAACAGACAGACTGACACAACACCACAAACCTATAACCTACTAGGAAACCAGTTTGTTGGTTTTACTCTTGTTCCATGCTACACTTGCAGGAGTCAACATTAATGAAAATTTTCACTTGTCCTGTAGGACAAGAAGTTTTTAAATCTACTTGTCTGAATGCAAAAATGACTTGTCCGAAAATTAAGTGTAACATTGAAAGATACTATTTTGTGTTTAAACAAGAAGAATCTTTAGTGAATAAATTTTCGTCTTTACTAATTTCACTTGTCCAAAAGTAACATCAACTTGTTCAAACACAAAAAGGACTTGTCCCGGATAACCCTTAATGCTGAACCCTGACATGACAGTTATGCCATGGCAGTCAGGCTGCAGAGGTGTTTACCCCTTTTTGACACTTTCAGTAATCATGATGATTTTTTTCAGTAATTTTGGCCATCTGTCAGTAATCTCAAATTTTGAACATATATTTCGACACAGACCTAATTTCATACATGAAACATCCAGAACTTGTGATAGCTAGTTTTAAATCTTTGCAACACCTTTTTTTCTTTTGGGTGGCGTCTCGACCAGAACACGTTCAACATCAGAAGCGTCTTCTGCTTTTCTTTTAGCAGACATCTTTCGGAGGACTCATGTAAAGGTAAGTCCAGAGAGACTCCAAATAACGGAAATCATAATCAAACTGGTGTTTGAATACACCAAATAAATATGAATTATCCCAAGCGCTTCAATAACCTAGGGAAAAAATAATTTTTGGCACAACATCGGAAAAGCGTAATTTCGGAAAGTGAATCCGTATTGCGTATTTTAGGACTCAAATCCGGAATAAATACGGAAAATCCGGGATGGTAAACACCTCTGAGGCTGTATTGATGGAGAAGAAAACCGGTTTACAATGTAGCAGGGAAAAGACAACTAACCTTCCACAACTGATAAACTTGGCAACATCATAAAGTTTAAGGTCTGCAAGGGTTTATTAGGTGTGAGACACATAAGAGAAATGTGCTAATCTATCCACGCTAATGCTCTACTGAGTTATCTAGTCTGACATACCAGGAAACAAAGACCACAATTTTTTCTTTCCAAAATTCGGAAATGTCCCTGCTCTCTGAATGTTGGAAATTTCAATACACAGATTTTCAGAAATTGTGGGAAAAAGCAACTAAAATTTAAGGAAAAATAAGACTTCATCATCTTAATCGAAACTTAGTCTTTAAATGACTGTAAATTGGACTAATTCATGTACCACATGATAACCGATAACAGTATCTCCAAGGGAAAAATATGTAATCACCTGCAAATGACTTACCATGGGATATTGTCGCGTCATTCCAACTTAGTCTATTCACCAGGTACATGACTGTAATATTTTTGTCCTGTACTGTAATTCTGTCACCACTTTTGTTCTGTACTGTATTGTCCACTGTTACCGATTGAAAGTATGTTATAGTAATGTTTTTCGGTGAGTGAGCATTGAAGAGTGGTCAGTCTGAATGTCCAATAAATTTAATGCTTTTCTTTTCTCTAACGATAAAATTTTTCTATTAACACCATCCAATCTACACTGCTGATAGATGACTGTAAGAATTACTAATTTTTTATTTCTTTGTACTGAATAATAGACTTCTTATTGAAATATATTCAAATTTATACTTCTGTATTACTGTCAACTCTTTATTTTTTATCACAGGTTTTTTCCTATAGAGCATAAGCTTATACGTAAAATAAATTGTAATCACAATACTACAACCTACGATTTTGCTGATTTGTTTTAAGTAAAGTGGAAACCCCGGCACACATACGTTATTGGGTATCACCTGGTACATGAATTAGTCCCATTGCACCTTAACATAAATAAAGACTGGCACATTTTCTGTGTCATTGATATTGGTACCTGAAATGAAGTGTTTAAAATATGTAAGAAACATTAACCCTTTTACTCCTAGAAACACATTTGGACTGATCTAAGCCATAAACTTACAAAAAAGTCCATTGATTTTCAGGAGTTGATGAGTTAATTAATTGGGACTCATATGATTATGTATTAATTCAATAATGTTTTGGTTTATAAGGTGACTAGGTATACATATGTATTGAGTTATTTGAGGGGATATTGAATTATGGTAGTACATACCTGAGAATTGTATTATAAATTTACTTGTACCTACCTGGTATAATATCAACAACTTCATTGGTTGCCCGTGACCTTGAAATGATCAAAAGTACTGGAAACTGGTCAGGTTTATAGCATCTGACTTGGCCTGCAACAACATTACCCAATTGTCGCATCGCCATGGTGATCAGTCTACAAAACAGATACACAAAAAATAATTAAATTTCAATTTTACTATACAAAGGCCATTCATTTGACAACTTATATATGAATTTAAGTGAAAGGAGAATTTGATCAATGACTTTTTGCATTTAACTTGAATTTTTGTAATGTTCTTTTTTGTCATTATATGTAAAAAGCATTTATACAAATACTTATTTTTTGTTGGTTGATGTATCTTTGAAATATCAACAGTCAAAACCGTAGGTATTATACTGGGCCTAGCGCCATAATATTTAAGAATTACTTAAGCCTAAAAAATTTGCTCAATTTGGCTAATGCTGAAATCCGATTGACTGAGTAGGCCATTGGGAATATTTTCAGACTAAATTAAGATTTATGCAGCCAGACACTGATTTACAGGCAATATGTAAAAAGAGATTATGTAAACAAAAATTATCTTTTTGTGATTTCATTTGTTTATTTAAATGTTGCTGTACATAACACATGACAATTTTTCAACCATATCATGGAAGCAGCCAGTTTTTAATGAAGGGGGAAAAACCCCAGCTACAAAATACCCAGAAGAGTCCACATGGCCATCTGCAAGTGAACTGGCGAACTTTCTTAGAAATAAACTTCTATACATTGTAGTTTATTGAGGTGAATAACTAAAATAAAATGGAAGTAAGAACAATACCTGGCACTATTTGTATCGTTGGTCATATCCCACGCCCAAGTTATGAAATTATTGCTGAGGTAATTCACAACACTATCTGCACAGAGTATTTGGGAACAAAACACATTTGAAAATATACTGGCATCGTGATGAAGATATACTGCTAGTAATTTTCTCTGAAATGAAACAGATTTTACTTTTACAATGGTTATCCCACAATATCTAAATGCATTGTTTTACATATGTACATAAAATCTCAAGGAGACTGTACTGTAGTCAACAATGGAATTACATTACACACAATTTACTGTAGTAAAAATGTTCATACTTACATCTTTGGCTTTGCTATTTAATGCTTCTTTCAGAGCATCTTCTAGTGATCCGACATAAAATACTGGATGGCACTCCCCATACCTAACAAATACATGAAGATTACATTGCTTTATTGTTATTTCATGACTCTCTCTATACCTAACAAATACATTAAGATACCATACAATTATTGAGGTGATTTGAAGTTTATACAAAGTGTTATCGACCCCAGAAAGCAATATTTTCCCTGAGGCCAAAAGTTGTATGATTATTTTATTACATGACATTTAATTAGGTTTTGACACCAGTATGTAAATCTCGCAAATATCAGTAAGATGTGGGAGTCTAACCACATACTGTGATCTTATTAAGGATGAACTAAAAGAAATACAAGAGTTTTAAATAACTAAATGCACATCTAGCATTTTTAGAATCCTTCTCTTTCAATAATGTATGGACATCATCATCGTCAATAACGGTGAAACAAAAATGTTTCTTTACACTCTCTTCATCTGTCATCTTGAATGCATTTCTTTCATGCTAAATATAGCTAGACAGCATTGACGATTTACTATACAATGAACACTGAGCATGCCAAAGTTCTGGAATTCTCTTGTGCTATTTTGGGGTATGACCTTAATGTGTTGGATTGTTATATCAAACTGAGAAGCAATTTATGGGTTAATATAACGATGGAGTGAGAACAGGAAGTATGAAACAAGCCAATCAGAAAATAAATGATAAGAGTCATGTAATATATATTTTTAATAGTTTTTGATGACAAGATTTCAGTTGTATCACAGTGACTGGCTTTTATCTGTGGAGAAAAAATCCTGGTTACAGTGTACCCCTGAAAAGACAACTGACTTTCCACAAGTTAACATGATATAAACTTAAAAATAATTCAAAAATAAATGTTCAGCATACTATAAAATTGAAGTCATATCATACCTTTATGTGGTCTATGGACAGAATATGCAGAAAACAATTTGCATCTATTTGTCAGAAACATAGGCATATCATACACTCTGGAATTGTAAACATAACCTATGTCACTAATCAATATGTACTGTACCTTTCTCTAAATGTTTTTGTAAAATGTTCCAAAGCCTCAACTTCATCTTTAACAGTTTCTGGTACTGAAATGGAAAGAAAGTGTTGTTAAGGTTTGCTGCAAGTGTCTGTATCAATTTTGATTTATTATGAATGTATTTTAAGTTGCTGCATATCACAGTGATATATTGCATATCACAGTGATATATTGCTTTACATATCTTATCTCTATTATACCAAACTTCCACCTACATATATATTTGATGTAACACTACAAATCTAACAGAGGCTCAGTGGACTTTAATGCTCACTTAAACAAAACATAATAAACTCCCATAAGCATTGACCTGACTTTATATGCCCTATGAGAAAGTCTGAAAAGATCTCAAAAGGTATCAAAAATCATATTCTGATGTCTTCCAAAAATAAAAATTTAAATCATACATCCATGTCGATCATTTAGAAACAATCCATTTTTCAATTCATGCAGCCGTTCTGGAGAAGAAGATTTTTAAAGAGGGGGTACCTTCTGAGACCTATTTTGCCCCACCCTCTATCCATCCCGAGCCGATCTGGCTGAAAACTATACTTGGTAAAGGACCTTGAGTACTTGCTTCCTGTAAATTTTCATCAAAATCCCTTCTGTGGTTTTCAAACAAACACTGATAGCATGAAAAATGCACCCCCTCTCATTTTTGCAATCGCAAAAAAATTCATAAAAAATTCTTAAAATAAAATGTTTGCAAAATTCTTGCACAACAACATTTCTTCACCTAATTACAAGTAAAACTCATTCAATGAATTCATCAAAGTGAATACAAGGGGAGAATGAAAATGACAAAGTCTGAAAAGACGTTAAAAACGTGTTAAAAATTGATTTTCCGATTTCTATGAAAATTACAAACTTGAATCATACATCCGTGTAAAATCACTCAGAAAAAGACAAATTAACAAACAGTTTGCCCGATGGAGTTCTTGGTCCAATGCACACAATATCTGGGTCCTTGGTGGGTTAATTCCAATTCATTTCAGTAATAAAGCTATTTGTCCTGGGAATACTCCCTAATACATTGGTTAAAATCTGTCACATCTAAAGTAATTAATGTTTAAGAGTTAATGGTCCAAATACAATCACTGATTTACAGAGTGGTTTAAGGCCGCTATAAATATTTGGCTCTAATGACCTAAAAACAGAAACTTTATATCTTGTAATATGTTGGTACAAAATGTATAAAAATGAAAACAGTAAAACTGAAAAAGTCTTACTTAAAGGTGACTTCCTTGCACTATCAGCTGAATCTTCATTTTCAAATATATCATCTCCTAACACAGCATTCATGTCACACTCTTCGTCACTGTCCATATCTGAGGCCTCTTCCTATAAATATAAACATCATTTTAAAAATGTATCTAAATCTGGTAAATAAAAACACATTTTACAGCAACTAGACACCAGACTGGTTATATTGAATCAAAGAATTTTACGTCCAACAAGATGATAACTTCCCACACCATATATTGTGCTGGTTTTTAAAATTAATTACCTGTGTTGTTGGCATTCATTGCTCACATGATGTGTGTAGCACTGCCCGAAAATTTACGGACGCAATTCAAAACTACTGAAAAGGTCAAAACCAGCTTTCTCATCATGAAACAAATCTGATCTCAATGGCAGATGCAATACTATCAGAAAAAATCAAAGTACTGAAAGTACTGAAATGGGTTGTTATTTTGGCAAAATAGCAATTGGATTCAAACTACATCTATCTGACATATATAAAATGAACATAAATAAAATTAATGTAGATCTTAAAACAAACTTTTGAAGTTAAACACAATAAGATTGGGATGTATAAACCTAAACTTTTTGTGTAATCGGTCTTTTCATAATGGATTTCAAACAGAAGCAATGTCTTCAACAAAAGGTTTTATCCATTGCTGTTGTATCAACAGATAAAATTTAGAATGCTAATTCCACACCAACTTTAAATATTGTCTGTCGTGCATTATCACTCATTTCAAAATAAAACGTGAGCATTTATGGAACCTACGTACTTAAATTTAAACCAAATATGACACTGGAAACAGGTAAAATAAATTTTTTCATAGCGAAAAATGGCTGTGATCTAAAACCAATTTTAGGGCTTATAATATCGATTGTGATCAATTCTATTTAGGGCCACTACTATGGTACATGAACATATACTCTGCCTAGACTAAATAAACAACTAGTGTTCTCTATCTTGTATTAATTACTATAAATAAAAGTACAGGGTGAAAATGACAGTTTACCCAATGTTTGTTAAAGAAATAATTTTTCATCGACATAATTCGGGCCTAAAAACGCAATGCACAAAACGATCTATCACCAATTTCACTTATAGACATCAATGCTTTCAGCAATGGATAAACCTTTTGTTGAAGACATTGCTTCTGTTTGAAATCCATTATGAAAAGACCGATTACACAAAAAGTTTAGGTTTATACATCCCAATCTTATTGTGTTTAACTTCAAAAGTTGTGATAATTGTTGTCTAAACACACGACAATGGACATGGCAATTTTCCCTTCCGCAGAAACGAGAACTGAAAATTGTAACATTCAATATTAGAGTTACCCTTCCCTTTGCGATATCAATACACACAGTATGCAAGTGACATCTGCTGAAATTGAGCAGTCGCTTGTTATGTAAGGCATATGGTCACCATACAGTGTGTATAAATGAATGAAATATGCACTGGGAATCTCATTAAGGCATGTAATGTACAGCGATTAGTCAACAAACACGTTAATTTGTTAGTTTTCAAAATGGACAGGAACTGATTCATAATGAATTTCATGCGTTATTTGCATAACAAGCACCTCCTACTCGATGCTGTCCCCTCTATTCTGTTTTGATTTTCATTTTTCCATGGACTAGAAAACATACATATTCTTGAGAGTTCAATAGAAATTGATTTAGCTTCATGTTGGTATCAGCGACTTGCAATTATTTCTATTTACATCGCTGTATGTTTGTGGCTTTCAATATCAATATAATGAATGGCGGAGTAATACTAGTTTCTCAAGGCAAACTCAACATCACTGGAATCTTATATAGTGGAATTCCATATTTATAAATAGATTGATGACATTTTGTTGAAACTAACTACAAATCGTATATTGTATAATTTCGAAATGCAGTAGTGAGTAGAATTATGTGGTGTTTCATTTAATGATTATTCAAACTAGATTTAATTTCATTTACATCAAAATATTTGACAATTCTGTAAAAGTTGAAAATGGCTGCCCCTATGTTCGCCTCGGGATAAATAAATGCAAATGAAATTGTCATTATCGCCCTAGAGTATTTCGGGACATGATTAATCCTTTGGCTTTCAAAAATAATGTGTTATTTGAGTGAAATATTTTTAGGAGACCAACACTTTCTCTATTGGCTTGTTTTGGCCATGCAACATTTGTTTACATTAACAATTGCAGCGGTGTAAATTTAGTCCAGTATATGTGCCCCAGTTTATGTTCTAAGTCATTTACCATATCTAATGAACTTATACTTATTTACTTGAATCTTGAATATCCTTTATTATATATATAATACATATTTTAAGTATAAATTACTGACCTTGGTCATATATTGGCATTTTTAATGTTTTTAAAAAGGTATATATCTATTCCCTTTTTATGCCACAAAACCTGCTGCCTACTTGATTTTTAATGCATTTTATTCCTCTTGGTTGGTTATTAAATAATAAATCATTGATTATGGTAAGAATAATGTTCAAACATTGAAGCTAAGTGAATCGGGATATAAATTGGGACATATGTACTGGACGAGATTTACACTGCCCCATGACAATCTTACCTCACTTAATAAATTCTGAAGTCGTTTTACAGTCCCCAAATTTTCACTTTATACTCAGATGAGTATATTCTTAACTTTTGAGATTAAAATTTGTCTTAGAATTTTCCTTGTTTATGGTCTCGGGCCCAGATAATTTTAGTCATTGGATATTTTTGTAGATCTTTGTATTAGTAAATAACCCTTACAGGCAAAATTATATAGAGAATATGTAATCGCCTTTAGTTTGTAACCTAAGAAGGTGTCTAAAAGCAAACATTGAGAGGCAATGTATGTGAATTTAATATTTTATCTGATTTCTTTGCTTGTGAACTTACTCTCTTTGGTTTTGAAACAATGTTTGCCTTTGTTAATTCCAGATTATGTACAGGATATGAAAGACCACAACATCCAAGTGTCATCTGAAAAAAAATATATACGTGAAATTAAAATGTAAGTAAATAAATGTGTCTGGTGAATCCCAACTTTCAACATACTTTAATTATTCAAAAATTTGATGGTCATTATTATCAACAGAAACATCAATATGTGTTATATTTACAACCTGATATTGTTCTTAACAGAAAAAGTATGTTGATATCCTATTACTTCATTTTCACACAAATCACTGAAAAATCTTTGTAAAAAATTCCATGAATCTATTTATTATTCATCATTAACAAGCACCTTTGATCAACAAAAATCAGTATATCACTCCACCTACCCCACCTCCCTCCCTCTCTCTCTCTCTTTTGTCAAACTTTATTTTGCTACCTTCACATATATGAAGATGAGCTGAACATAACACCATGGAATTAAAACAAGAACTAATAGTCTGTATTTTAACATTTTTGTAACTGGGGTCTGTATAGTTTATACATATACAAAGCATCTAAAACTTGGATTAATAATTTTTGAGTCAAGTTTTTAAATTTCCAGCAATGAAATCTACATCTATGTAAATGTACACAATATAACTGGGTGGTGGTCAACAGACTGTCCATAGTACTTACAGAATCATCTTTTGCAGCATCAGGCCATCCTGACCAAATCTGATGTCTAGCTGGGAGATTGGTTAAAGCATAAACATCGCCTTTTACCTGAAATATACAAACACCATATCTTCTAAAATCTTTTTAAATATAAAAGTTCTATATTAATCATATAGATGTCTACTTAAAAAATAATTTTATAACAGACAATGTGCATAAGAAGTTTTATTTACTGATTACATAAGAATGCAAACTTAACATTCCACTTCTGAACAATACACAGATTTTATTCCAATATCATGCTCTATTACATTCCATACAGAAACATTTCATAAATATTTTCTTTATTTTCCAAAGAATGTTATGCACTTATGCTGTAATTTGATACCCAACAACTGCATATCTTGTGATATATACAGATGATATTCGACAGAAGATAATGCACTTACCTCTCCAACTGTTTTACTACCAAGTAAATTTAAATGAAACTGCTCATACTTTCCATTCTGGGTATATGTAATGCTAAGCTGGTATGTTTTGTTTAAAGCTTCGGTTAAACTGAAAAAAAAACAACAAATAAAGTGGATTTAATACATTCACTTAGTTTCATGTCAATTAGTTCTACAATTCCATACTTGGATTTCTATATGAACATGATAAATCTCATCTGACCTCTATCATATTTTTAAAGATTAAAATTTGTACTACATTAGTCAGTTAATATATCCAAATTAGCCATTCAATCTTCTAAATCAGCCTTACATTATGGTAATGGCAACAGTCTTGGATTATTGGACGGGGAATGCCAGACATAATTTTTACTCTTTACCTCTGAAGGACCTGTAACACCAAAATTAGTTCAAATCTATATGAGTAGATTGAATTTCAGTCTGACTTAAAGACATCTAATCTACATATACTATTCAGGGATCGAAAAATCCACTTGCCCGCTCGCATTGGCGAGTAAAAAATCGTTTCGGGCGAGTAAATATACATAATGAACTTGCCCGTTTTCATACTTGGGTGAGTGCAAAATGAGTTTGGGCGAGTGGAAGTTATGTAATCACTCGCCCGAAAGGCGAGTTCTTTTATACAAATTTTTCGAACCCTGCTACTAATATTGCAACAACAAAAAATGACCATTTACTAGTAGAGGAACTTGTCTTAAAAGACAACTCTCATGAAAGACCACATTTTGAAAACCATTTGTGACAAACTTTTAGATAAGACCACCTGTCCTCAGAGAGCAAATTTCAGTGGCAGATGGGGTGTTCTCTCAAGAGATATCATCTCTATAGATTCCACTGTATCTTTTTTTTTTTAGCTATTAAAGTCACATTCAGGGGATGTTGTTGTAATTTTCTGGATGGACGCTATTGTAATTTTTGACATTTTCATTATAAAACCACTCCTAACCGACAAAAAAAAATTCAAAAAATTTGATGTACATGTATTAAAGGAGTTATTAGGGGGGATTCCATATGAATTCTTAAATTTACCCTGGTGTTAGAGTGATATAAATTTTGCCATAGTTATTGAACTGCAGTAGAGCATCACCACATGACACCCACACATAAATATTTATAAATAGATCAATGTGTTAGGTGTTTACCATGATTAATTTACTAAATTAGCTGGGATAAAACTTTAAATATACGGCAAAAGTTCATGTGAATATGCATTAAGAGTACAGAAAAGTTTATTTATAAACATTACTCCCCGGAATGTAGCTTTAAAAGAAACATTGGTCATCTTGAATATATAAAAGTTATACCGGTCTTTTAATGATTATCACTCCAGGAACTTCCACACCAAACTTGATGTAAATTGACCGACTGGGTCATAGGCCAAATATGGGACTCATTTCCATCACACCTACATTGAATTACACTTAAATTATGTACCAAATACATAATATTTACTAGTATTTAAAATGAAATAAACTATCATGAAGGTTAAAAATTACCTTAAAATAACATTTGTAAAATGATTAGGCACTGTTACCTTTCAACATCAGATTCTTGTTTTGGTCGGACTAGTGTTGGATTTTGTATATCTGGGGTCAACAGGAAAAGTGTGTTCTCTTTTGGTAAATGTAAGTCTCTCAAGATTTTCTGCAAAGATAATGATTCCAATATATATTGCTGATTAAAGATGATAAACACAGACAATAAATCATAATCATCATATTCAAGGAAGTATTTGTCGTGACGTTATGATAAATTGCAAAAAATATAAATGTATATTTTCTTAAGTCATTTCTTCAGAAATAATTACCTGTAAGCTCATTTTAGCGATAAAGAAGTAACAAACATTCCTCCTCTGACTTCTTTACTATGTGAAATTCACACCACAGGTAATAAAAAAAATAAAGCAAAAGTAACAGTTTAATACACATAATTTTGGATCCCAATGTCAAAGGCCAGGTTTGTGTTATTTTAAATGATTAATCTTGTCCCCCTTGTGAAAACCCTTCTACCATAGTTGCGTGAAATCTATCTAAGGCTTTTTGAGAAGCAGTCTTAAAGTAATATGAAATGACCAAATATTAATTTTCAGTTGTATGATAAATTCTTGCTTGTAAATGTCTTATTAACCGTTTTCAAAAAATCTAAACTACGATTGCAAAAAGATGTACGGAGTAGCCTAGATGTTGGAGAAAAACAAATACATATGACATTTGAATAATTCTTGCTTCCTGGGCAGTAATGCAAATGATGTAATCCGCCTATATGCAAGTGAACTCTGGGTCTTTTTAAAGTAAATATACAACCAGAGACATATCTCTGATACAACACGTAAAATAAAGCCGAATTTAACAATGACCAAGTGTTATGGGCCGAATGTGTGACACAGACAGTGCCAGAGATTTCCCTGAACCTGCATGCTCAAAATATTTGTTGACACTGAAGCAAAGTCGGAATCTTAAATTGACTAATTTGGCACAGAAACAACACAGACTAATATCAAGCATCAAGCTTGATAGACACCAATGTGATTTGATTCAAATAAGACCATTGGATTGCATTATGTGGAAAATTAATGTGAATATTCAATAAAACGAATGTCTATTTTGCCAGGCCCAAGCGGCTGCCTGTCTGGTTTGATTACATTTACAGCTCATCTGTTTTTAGAGTTGTGTAGAATTAATACATGTCTAGTTTATATCACCATACTTTAACTATAATTATGTGGCATGTTTAAATATTCTTTTGATATTGAGAGATTTGACAAATTATCATACATGGGATGATAATTGCACGCGTCTCGCCATGTGCTCCCTTGACAAGTGGTAATCTTCATAAAGCTTTTCCAGAAGTGAATTAGCAATGGCCAGATTGATGGCGGATTCATAGGAACAGATATGACGGGAACAGATATGACGGGCTACATTTGATGAGATTATTGTAATTATACCCATCCATTTGTTCTTTTAACAGCCAGGTGATCGGTTTAGGATGTATACGATATAAAATATTGCACTAAATCTGCATATAAAAGTTTGTGCCGACATCGTTTCATATTGCTTTAAATATGAAAAGTCAATGAGACTACACTTGATTAACAAAAGGTAATGGCTATAGATAGCCAAAAGCCTATGGCTTGTGTGACCTTAAAATTGATAAACAAAAACTTAACAATCTATTATTACATGTATGTCATTTACAGGTTAAGTTGCAAAACATACAGCATTAACCCTTATCCTGCCACATTACATTGACTGACTCAGCCAGCCACTGCAGCCAGGGTTTCATCTGGATTTTTAATATATCGGCCAAAGTTTTAGCCAAATCTGAAATTTATTGGCCAAATTTCAAATTTAATGGCTGGATATAAATATCATTTATATATATATATATATATATATATATATATATATATATATATATATATATATATATATATATATAAAACACTCAAGTTTCACAAATTTTCTGCCACTTGACCTTTATAAAGTAAAAGACGACAATATGTATATTAGTTACATAGTATTAAATCTGCACAATACAAAGCTCCAGTGCAATTGATTTGATATATTTATATACACACACACCCAGTATCTATTTATGTAACTACGATTACTTAGAATTTCATTTAATCAAATATTTCTTTTTAACACTAATTCTAACACTAATGACATTAATTTCTATTTGACAGCATACACGTGCACATAAAGAATAATTTTTAGTTCTAGCAGATTTAGTGTTTTTTTCTCTGGGGTGGTTTTCCATATTTTGATCATATGTATTTTTTTTTTTGGTGAAATACACTTTTAACATTTTTTGTGCTACTTTTTTTCCAAGTTCAGCAGTTGTGGTGTGTTGGCATCAACATTTAGAAATGGCAAAAATCACACTAAACTGTTATCTGAAATAAAATTCTGGAGACCATAAGTAGATATCTTGACCCAGAGACATCTCATCATTGTTTTTGTTACATTCCGTTTGTTAAAAGTCTATCGGCAGATGATGTCAGTCACCACGTTTTTTCCGCCATGTGCTTAGAGAATTTAAAAATAGAATTGACGTCTTTAAATTTGATTGGTTATCAGTCATTTACCGGTAGATGGGACTCTCAAAGAAACTTTAATATTGTGATGAAGCTAAACTGAATTGGTTGGGGGGGCTACGAACATTGCAGTTGTAGTTAAAAAATGATAAATTATTTGTGACCATAGTAATGACATAAAAAACCAGCTAGTGTGAAAATATGTATTTGCTAGGTGTGTACATGAATTTTACGTGTACAAGAGAAATTACGAAACGTTCACAGGGTTTTCCCCGACGCAAAAATCCTGCATATTTATGCGTAAAAATCCTAAATGACGCCTAAAATAAGATCTATTGCGTCCTAGTGGTTGCGTTAAATACTTGATGTCTTTTGAGATCGTTTGGGTAAATAAACCAAGCATGCAACCTATTTCTACCAGTTTGCTTCCATTTTTTTGTCCATTTTTAATTCTTATGTTCTAGTGCAATTCCAAAAGAAAACCAAGAAACTGAATTCATCATTTTATTTATAATAAAACAGGAAAATCTTTACCTCTAATATAGATCTAGGATCAACAAGACAACATCGTTCATCACTTTATGGGTACTTCATGAAATATCAATTATAGAAAGGATATCAAACCCGACTTTCATTGGAATTTTGGAAATTAAAAAATAATAATGAAAGTACTAATTATAGTTATATAAAATGATTTATTTACACAAATGTTTATGTAAATCTTACATATGATAAAGTACTTTAATACTTGAAATGGATAAAATAGATATAATTTTCAAATAAATGAATTTGAGGCATCAATCAGTAGGCTACATGTATTTAGTAACTTCTCAGTTTTGCATCTATATTTCTAAAAACATGTAATTGTATTACAATTTATAGATTTTTAATAAATTTCCATATGATTTCAAATGTAATTAAAACAACTATATTTTATTTAATTTCTTATAAACCTTTAATCTATAGTACATGTATGTATACAATAATTATATATTGAATTAAGGGAACTTTGAGGGTTCAAGAACAAACCAGGAACTTATGATGGTGTTACAGTAATGTATAAAAATGGCGCTGAAGTTTTGTTTCACACATGAGTGCGGAAAAAATTACTAACTCTCCTGACATGATTAAGTTAAGATCAGAAAATAAATGCTCCACATGTACTCTTGATATTTTCCCTATAGGGATGTCTGTAATTATCAACAAAAGTGCACATTTGACACTCAGTTTAATTCTAGTCGAATTGAAGTAGACTGCAAATGGACTCCTAAATTACCAAATGGACTCCTAATTTTGTAGTTGTGGGAGTCCATGGACTCCTCATTTGAAAATCCCAGGTAAAACCCTGCGTTCAAGACTACTAGTAGATCTACTTTGCTGTTTTCAAGCTTGAAGCTGACTTTATTAAAAACATCGATAATTTATCTTTTAAAAGTAAGTAATACAGAACATTTTACGCGATCTCCAATCACCTGTTGTCAGTCGCTTCAAATAATTTTACATCCCAACAGCTATCAATGCTCACGCCGACATTGCAACGATTACCTGTGTAGGCCCTACCCAAAAGGGATGATTGGACTGAGTATCATTTCAATCAGTGTCGTTAATTAATTAACGCTGCGTCCGACCACTCCATACCCTCTGTTGTTATTTGCAGTGCTATAAAACACTGGTATATACATGAGAGTTTATCTTTAGTGTTTTACAGTTCAGGATCACTCTTTATACTGGTTTAAAAGATTTTGAAATACATAAATTATAAGCATTCGCAACTTTTTTTGCCAACTCATAAATTTATTCTCCAATAAGGATAAATATTCGCAAAATGCGGAAAATGCATAAGTATTACAATGTACCGTATATACTCGTGTATAAGTCGCACCTGTAGATAAGTCGCACCCCCCACTTTGCCCCCAAAATCTTAGTCTGGAACACTGACCCTCAGATAAGTCGCACCCTTATCCAGTAGCTGTGCTGGCTGAAGAATTTTGGTTGCCAGAAATATCACCAACTCATCAAATTGGTAACAAGTTTTTAACTTTTTGGAGTAAGATTCAAAATTCAAAAAGAAAAAAAATCGTGAATAATTGCAATCATCATCAATTTTTTGAATTGAATTAAAGTAGCTAAAAGATGATATAATTACTTGTATTGTAAATTCATGTGGCTTAAATGAAAGATCGTTTTTTCCCCCATTGAAATAACACCTTTTTAAAGCTTCACATATTACACTGTAAAGCTTATGTTGCACAGTGGGGACGTCATAGAAGACACACTTTAGCATTTTTCAGTTTATGTTTAAAGCAATATCATCAATAATTATCATACAAATTTCATGGAATGAATAAAATATATATATGATTATGCTTATATACTGGTAATTAATCTATTCATGTACTGGGTTGGTCATTGTGAAAACCAGGTTACATGTACAGGTCTACCAAGGTAAATTGGCATATGTTTACAAACACAACGAGTCTAAATCAAATCATAACAGGGGTGAGTCTGTCCACTTTACCTTGGTAGACCTATACATGTATTTCACCCTCCAGCAAATATCCTATAATCACACCTCTATATGGTCAAAAGATATTAATGACTCAATGGGGTAATCAGTTCCTTTTAATTGTGACAATTTAAATGATATAATTGGCTTATGTACACTATCCCTGAAGACAATGGATACTCCAGAAATATTGCCAACAGCTTTTTTTCTTCCCCAGATGAAATAAAAAATCAAATTGTGAGACAGAGATGAAAATAGGGATTGGTAATCCCAATAATGTTCTGTTTATGTAGTGTATAATTACTGGAGTTCTACAATGTATCAGATAAACAGAGTATTGATATTGATAGATAAGAATTTGATTTAAAAATAAAAACTCTGAAAATGAAGGTGAGTTGCTTGTGTGTTATATCTAATATCATATTTTATATCAATTTTTGGGTACATATTATTTTCACGTACATCCCTAATACGCTTCCAACCAAATTATCATCATTTTCATTATGTCATTATATAACGGTAATTCTGTAATAGTGACTGAAATTCCCTATGTTGCAGCCCTTCTTCAATCAAATTATTCAGACGCTGCACCTGTACAAGTGTCATTATATTATCAAAACAATTACGCGTACATAAACTTGTTCAAAACTTCAGAGACTGTCGTGTGATTCAAATATCAAATATGGATCACGTGCCCAAGTGTCAGTTTTGTGTTTTATTTAATAATATTTTATATCATTTGCGGTGTGTGTACTGATTATGTACATGTACATTGCTAATACGCTACCAAACAAATCCCCATTAGGTTTATTATGTCCTATGTAACTGCATATCTGTAACACTACAGTGATTTAAACTTCCTATGTCGCATCCCAACTTCTGTTAATTTATTCATAACACATGTATACGCGTGTCATCGTAACTTCCATAACTTCAAAGACTATCAGTTGAAGGTCACACACAAACGACACAACTTCTAGTAGAGTACATTTCCCCCTGAATGAAGACTTCAACTTCACAGCAGGGTGCCGAGATGAGAAGCTTGACTGATTCAGGCCAACATTAAAAAATTGTTTGCTTTACACGACTAATCCAGTTGTTTCAGAAGTGGATGGGTCGGTAGAGAATTTATTATTTTAAATTTCCTTTGTAAATTTGATATGTTAACTGAACAAAATTTCAGATTTTGCCTTATAAATCGGGTCAGATTTTTTTACCTGGGTTGTTCAGATTACACTAAACAATATTTTTTAATATTTGGCCTGATTACGCAAATTCTGACTGACACTTGAATCACAGTACAATCGTACATAAAAGGGATTAGTTTTTACTACATGAATTACACAATGTATTATGCACACGTGAGGTATCTTATTTATTTATCATTAACATACATCAATGTTTAAGTACTGTTGTCTTAGATGTCTGTCTCTCCATCATAGTCCATACGGTCTCAGATTTCAAGACCACAAAATCCTATACCCAGTAGATAAGTCGCATGGCAAATATTACACACATATTTTGAGTAAAAAACTGCGACCTATACACGAGTATATACGGTATACACACCAATGCCAGATTAAAACTGAATTTTTATCAATTTGAACTGGTCACTTTAACATGTAATTGTGTGTCAATTTGTGTAAACTGACCAATATATCCATACATAATTTTGAAAAAAATTATTGCAATTAATGTTTTTGAAGTGTTTTATTTTTTTTAGATCAGGTATTCATTGTTAATTAATAGTTAAAGTTTATCTTTAGTGTTTTACAGTTCAGGATCACTCTTTATACTGGTTTAAAAGATTTTGAAATACATAAATTATAAGCATTCGCAACTTTTTTTGCCAACTCATAAATTTATTCTCCAATAAGGATAAATATTCGCAAAATGCGGAAAATGCGTAAGTATTACAATGTATACACACCACTGCCAGATTAAAACTGAATTTTTATCAATTTGAACTGGTCACTTTAACTTGTAATTGTGTGTCAATTTGTGTAAACTGACCAATATATCCATACATAATTTTGATAAAAATGATTGCAATTAATGTTTTTGAAGTGTTTTATTTTTTTTAGATCAGGTATTCATTGTTAATTAATAGTTAAAGTTGTAATTTCTGCGACCGTAGTTGCTTTCCTTGATTCGGCATGAGTGAAACCGATGCGGCCAATGTCTGACATTGTGGCTTTAGATACTCGCCAAAATTGATTAAATTTGAGACAGCGATTTGTAAAATTCCCACATTGTTTTTTAAACAATAAATAAAATCTTAAAGATTACTGTTGCCAGGTACATAGCATACGCAAGTCCTGGTGTCGCAGTGAACTGAGTGTTTATCGGTAGAGAGTCGTTGTTGGTCTGGTCGTCCTCTTCAATGCACAGAATAATCCTATCAGTCGGTGACATATCAATAGGAATTTTTTGAGAACTTGTGTTGAATTTACATGTAAGTCTCCTATTTCAAATCAGAGAAATCGTATTCATCCTCAGAGTTGTAACTACTGAAATATAGCTCCAAATTCCATTCTCGCACAGTGGACAAAGCGATGCAAACGCAATTTGTAATGCTTTCATTTTCTTGGAATCGAGATTCTAAAGGTCATTTAAGTCATTCAGTTTTTATTTTTAGTGATAAAAATGTGTCAACCTATCAGATTAAAGACTTATCTTTGACGTGTCCGTATCTTTTAATATTCACCAATGGTCTTCTATGTATGATTCTGTAGTATTTATAGCGTACTTGGAGATTGTACATTGATGTACTTGGCATCGAGTGCGGGTTTATGAAAATCGTATATTGATGTGTTTGGAAGTGGCAGAGGGTATTGTAAAATCGTATATTGATGTGTTTGGCGGGATAAGGGTTAATATTTAATCTTAAAGTTCACCTTATGACACAGACTCTTGTAAAGCATAAAACATACGAAGATCTAAATCTATCCCAAAGATCTTGTGAAGAAAGACCAATCAAATTAAGTACAGTTATGGAATCTTACATCATCGTCTATCTTAGCTTTTCTGGTGCTCCATCCTCGGATATTTTGCTTGTCAATTGGTACATCCAATTTTTCCTGTAATAGCTCCTTGATCCTGCCTGAAATTGATAACAGTATCAATGTCTTTTATATATCAATAAATTCATATATTGTAAAGCAAGAAAATTTTGTTGTGGTTTTAATTTCATTTTATCGTCGTTTTCATATATCAACAAAATTTAAACCATGATGAAATTTTACATAAATCATACCAAGTTATACCAGTAAGTTCTATAACAAACAGGTTTTATTAAAAAAAAAACATGAAATTTTAACCCCACAGAATTCTCTGGTTCTACAGTATTCAGTCTAAATTATATTCAAAGAAATTAATCATGATCCTATTTCCCTCTATCTTCATTTATAAACATTCACAAATCCTCTCTGCATGGATTCTATACGTAAGTTCATAAAATAAAAAAGTTCGAAAAAAAGTAATTTTTCTGTAGATTACTGACTTTTAGATTACATTATCAAATGCCTTTTCCTTACCAATTTTCTCTGAATCAGGCACTGTAAGATATATATTTCTATCCCTATACTCGATGACAAAGTTCAGATTCCTTGCACTACCACTGGAACTACTTTTCTTTGCGGATGCATAGCTGGTTGACGGTGTTACTGGATATTGGTCTATAATGGAGCCTACGCCAAACAATGGCCGTGCATCAGCGACATTTTCTTCAAATATATCAGGAGAATCTGTCATGATATCTCTGGATGATGAATATGGTGGAGGACTTATATCTTCAGGATCCATGGAGGTCACGTAACTTGGAGGTGGTTCTCCCCCAGTTGGTGAAAAGCCTGCCTCTGTATTTGGCATCACACTGTTCACTGATTTCTGTTTAAAAATTATATTAGAAAATTAACAAACACTTAGATAAAATATAATTTCATATGTAACGTTTCAATATGAAATATGTTAATGAAAATTTGTGTATAATGCAATACATACCATACATGTGATTCTTTCAGTGGGAGGAAAGATCACCGAATTTTGAGGGTCCCTTCTGCCTCTCCCATCACATTTAAAAGTCTTTCATCAATCAGAAATTTAAAGTACAAAATAAATTCTTCATAATCACTAATTCGCAAAAATCTGGTTATCAATCTGTTGACACTTTTACTGGTAAAAAGCCTGTGGGCATGATAATCATTGAGGGTGTTAATGATTATATAACAATCATCCTGTCCACTGATTGACAGTTAATTGGTGATAAGACTAAGTCTTAGAGTGTATGTATGTCAAGTGACCCATGCTTGGAACATCAATTTGTTTCTTTATTGTTCTTTAACGTCCCACTCAAGCATCATTCACTCTCATATGGAGACGCAACAAAATGTTAATGAAGGGGTTCAAATTTTGGCATATGCTCAGCACTTATGGCCATTGAGCATTGAGGGTTCTTTGAAGTCCGACATCTACTGTGACACGGGACCCAGGTTTTTAATATCTCATCCGAAGGACAGGAAACCAATCTGCCCCCAGCTAGACTCGAACTCATGATCAAGAGTAGAGCACGCTACCGATTGAGCCAGGCCAGAACTTGGAACATCAATGATTAGAAGCATAATACCAGCAATAAAAAATAGTTATTACATCTTATGGTCTCAAAAGATACAAGAAAATAGCAAACTAAATTCATTATTTTATCTATAATCAAACATGCAAGGCATTTACCTCAAGGTCTAAGTTGTCACACATGTAATAGCAGAAATACTTCTGGAAGAAGCTATAGTGTAATAAACAGAAATGGACCGTACTGGACTGGTATTGTATTTAAATTATGGAAACTTAATTTTTGTTTTAGATTAAAAACAAAACTGTTATCTTTTATTCAACTGTATAGATTTGTAATATTCATTTACATTAAAAAGGTATACAGCTGGTTGAATATTTAAACAAAATAAGGAATTCATTCAGAATTTATAACATGCAAAAAACTAATTGTAAAAAATGACAACAAAACGTCGATTAAAAATATCCAGTTATGAGAACAAATCTGATTTCTGTCACATGTATGACATACATTCGATCATATGATAACTTCGATAAGATTTTCAGACTTTCTTTATACAAATATATTATTAAAAATATCTTAAATTTGACAATAATTATGGAGCTGAAACAACAAAATGAAATCTAAGTTTTCATGATTTCACTGTTAAGCCAGTATAAATTTGCATCTTGCAATACGACTCATGAATCAAAATATGCTAGAAATATTTCTGAAGTTATCAAATAGTGTGGTACAACTTGCAACACTAATGATTTTATCACTCTTGTTTTGTAATGGTAATACATTTATTTTGTATTTTCATGCCCACTTTAAACTTCTTTATATCCTATATGAATATCACACATAATGAACATATAACACAGTTAAAGGACTTGAAAACTAACAGAAGATGGTCAAGATCTATGTATTTTACGACCTCACTTATTTGCAGATCATTGAACAAAAAATGCACACCAGTCCATGAATTAGGATTTTTCTGTCACAGTGGCATCAGCCAGTATTGATCATTTGAGGCATCTATTGTTTTAAGCATCATGTTAGAAAAAAACTTCCAAGAGCAAATTTTTTAAACCCTTGACGTGATTAACTTTATTTACCATAGTAACACAGTGATGTATCATAAAGAAAACTTATATGGAAGAATCAAGAATGACACATCAAACATACATGTATATATATATATGCTTTTGTTTGTGGGTCTTTGCCACAATAACAATAAAGCATGCTGTGATAAAGTAACATCCATGATGCCAACACTGAATATGCAGACTTTTTCACTCTCATTCTCATACACTACTTCAGATATTATGCTAAGACATGACTTATGAACTAAATATAAACTTATTAAGAGTAAGTATTTCAATTTATCTAAAAATCAAATAAATTACTGCTTGAAATAATTATGTTTACCATTAAGTCCCAATCATTTTGTTCCAGTATTTCAATACATGTATCTATATCCTCAAGAGTTGTGAAAGCCTATAAAATAGAAGAAAAAACTTCATATAAACTGACATTAAAAATTCATAGCACTAATAAATCACTTAATACAGGACTGTTCACAATAAGTTGTGACATTGCCTAAAAAACTCACATCATATGGTTTGCATAAGAAAATCATATAATGAACAACACAGAAATATCCATGTTTACTGTACTCCTAGGTAAGGAGATATGATTTTGTAGTCTTCAAAGTTAATATCTACAGGCTTCAGTTAGCGCCAAACTCTGGGATCAATAATGTATGTAACGGTAATAGATATCCTGTAATTTCACATATATAAATACCCTGGTTCTTTTCAGGCTTTGAGTTATGTTTGGTCTTAGTTTCAAGTCAACATTGTCATGAATTATGTGTCATAATGTCACAAATACGATCTGAAAAGCCAGCTGTATCGAAAACAACAATTATATACCGTTACTATATTTTATTGACTTGTATACATCTCAAAATAATATTGAATATAGCATATAACAACTTCAATATTCTTAAATTTGGATATATAAATCTATACCAAATGAAAGTTAAATTACATAATTTCCAACCCCAACCCAACGTACAGACGTTATAGTACAACCTAGTCAAGGGGAGAGGGCCAAGGCAAAATTTAACACCTAATTTTTAGATATGCATTTAGACTCACATGACTAGTGATCGAACAAAAAACACTGTTTTTCGTAATTAATATCTCAGATAGTGCAATGAGTAAAGTAAATAAATTTTGAGGTTATGACACACACAACTTGAGTATTTTCCGTAATGTGTGAACCATGTGACTTTTCAAATGTATTTTTGGCAGCTGATCACATGACACCATTATAATGGCAGAAATTGGCATCGGACTAGAACAGAGCTCGAACACCACAAAAAAATATCAATTGCAGATGCAAATTTTGGTTGTATGTCAGTTGATACATGATATTAAAACTTCTTCCTGTTTTAAGAAGCAGTAATATTTATTTTCAGGTACATTAACATGGTTAAAACAAGAACCAGATAAACACAAGATTTCAACTCAAATTTTCAACAATTTTGGGTTCGATTTTGGCATGAAGTGTCGTTTGCAGAAGTTTAAGTTATGTCATTTGAAAAACAATTCTCCTAACTGGGAGGTAGATAAGTCAGATCACATCCTATAATTATGTCACCCTTTTGTTGATCGTCCTCCTTTGTATAGATTGAGGAAACGGTAAATTTGTTACGTGTTTGTGCACTTTTCCCGTTCGAGCACTGGTCAAGTCAGTCTACCTAACTTTAAGTTTAAGTAGCCTAAATGAATTAACAGGAGCATTTGACGACGACAACAACAAATTTAATCCCAATACACTTATCACAATACTGCCTACATGCATCCTGCAAAATATCTAAAAATCCCATGTTACCAAAAATGAGAAATGCACATCAACTCAATGCTTTTCCATGTCCCCATTTATACCAGAAAATACATAGCTTTTTATACAGTTTTGGAACAATATAAATTATAACTCTGAATTCGATGAATACACTTAGGATTATGAACTTTCACTGATTTCAGTATCATCCCAAAATAGGTATGTAATGAACTAGCCCATAAACGTAAACAATACTTGTTTGTATGGCATATTTACAAATAGACAGGTGACTGTGAAAACAGAGTAAAGGAGATGACAAACTAGGTTAATGGCTTATAGATTTTGAAGAAACAATAATTTAAAAAATGATATTTTACAACAAAAAGTAAATTACTGATTATTATTTACTTTTAATTAGACCTATTTCAAACAATCATGTATATTGAATACAGTTTGGATTAATTATCCTAAAAATGCATTTCCATTTTAATGATGCTTTCTGAATACACATGTACACATATTTTTTTCTACCTCCTTACCATAAAGTGCTCGCCATGTTCATTTATCAACAAAAACAGATTTTGACCACCAAATCTTGATATAAAGTGATAACCTATAATGGCTATATATACCTGAATGATGAATCACAGGATGTAATATGATTTCAGTTGTAAAGCCAACTATTAATCATTTACACATAACTTTAATAATGATTACCTAATGGGTATTATATATAGTACATGCGAAACCTTCATGAGTGGACAATAGGGGGACCTAGTAAGTTAAATACTGTCATCAGCCAGTATTGACAACTAGCCATTGACTGATGAGTAACCATTACCAGGGTATCAATAATAGATTACAACACTTAATAATCAAATATATACACAGCTTCTTCGATAGTTTGTAAATTATTTAATAAATATACGAAAAAATACGTCGGAGAAATGACAAAATTCCTATGTCATTTTCGGTTTAACTGATATCCAGTTGTGACTTGCAGATTTACACAGAGGCAAGGTATCGTATGAAAGATACGATATATTAATGTGAATCGTGACCTTTACGTCTGTCTGAGAGCATGCTTAGTATGTGATGAAACAATAAAGAGTATACCCTTTCTCTCTTTTGCGATTCTCATGGAATTGTCCAAAATCTGAATCGTGTATTACGTACCTGAAACTCAGCAAGGATCTGTGCTCTTTCGTTCTCTGCCATTTTTCTGTGGAAAACTGCGCATGTGTAGTACTGATAATATTATTTACTTCCGTTATACCTTTAATCGGGGAAACATAATTTATATTTTGACTTGTTTCAAACATATGTAGAACAGTTGATTTTTCAATGAATTGATTTTATGAATAAACGTTTAGGTCAAGGTTTTGTTAACAGTATAACCGATATCTCTTTGCACTACAGTGGAAATTGAAATCACGTGACTTTTCCTGTTTGGAAAAGCCCTAGTTATATTTAGAACCAAATAAAAAACAGATGTTTCTGGCAGGTGTCCTCGGACGCTTGTGTTAGCCACTTAAAATATTTTTTTTTAAACAAGATCATTTTTTATTTTTCAAGTTATCGTCTTGAAGTTTAAGTTAGTGTCTTGAATTTTCAAGTTATTATCTTTAAATTTCTAGAAACTATCTTGAATTTTCAACATATTATCAGCGATATATAAAGCTAATTATTAGCTTTATATATCGCTGATATTATCTGACTGTTAGCAGAAACATAGATTCGAAACTCCCGGAAAACTCGCAATATCTCGTGTGTAAAATCATACCCATAATTCTTAGCATGAACTGACAGACACTAAAAAGTTTCTGTCGTCAAATCTCTGACAACACTCACCTCATTTAAAATCGGCAATAAAATAGCTCGAGTATTACCGAATATAATTAAGATATAAACATTTACAAAAATAGATATATATATACAAACAAATATATTTATTTAGCTTGCCCGGCTAGAAGAAAATATTGCCCTTAATAGATTATTTCGGTGATTTATTTATTATCAATTTTGAGAAATAGGCAGCTGAACATTTACTATCATTTCACCTAATCTAAGTATAGTTACATTAGAACAACAGCGCTTTATAGTCTTTGAGCCACTAATAAACCCTGTCCTCCCACAAAGGGGAATTTTTAAGGTTATGATTTCCTGAAAGCTTATTAAAAATGCTACAAAATGAGCCATGTTAGCCATCTGGCTGTTGGGCGTTTAGGACTTTGGGGGAAAAAACCATAGAAAATTAACAAAAATCGCTGAAAACTAGAAACCCTCAATTAATTCCTCAATTATGGTCTTTGTTTGCAGTGAAAGTACTGGTTGTATGGTAAATATCTTCAATGACAAGTATTGACCCATTTAACAACCATTATTTATCAAATTTGGTGTTTTGGGGTAAAAAAACAATTTTTTAAACAGAAATCTGTGAAAAAAGTATTTTACTTTACACTACTTATAACCCATGTTTTTTACCAAGATGTTTTTTTGGAGGGTATGATTTTCTGAAAGCCCATAAAAATGCTACAAATTGAACTTTGTTAGCACTCTGGCCACTTAGAGGTTTTGGGGTAAAAACCATAGAAAATTAACCCAAATCGCTGAATATTGGAAATTAACAATTAATCCTTCATTTAAGGTCTTCTTTGTGATTAGACTGATAATTATATGACAGGTAGCTTAACTGATATGTATGGACACAATAAACAATGATTTGCTTCATTTAAGTTTGTGTTTTGAGGTAAAAACCATGAAGATTAAACAAAATTGCTGAAAACTGGAAAACCTCAATTAATCCTTCAGTTTAGACCTCTGTTTGCAATGAAAGTACTGGTTGTACGGTAGATACCTTAAATGACAAGTATTTATCCATTCAACAACCATTATTTATCAAATTTGGTGTTTTGAGGTAAAACACCAAATTCTTAAAATAGAAATCTTGTAAAAATGACTAGACTTCAAGCAACTATAACCCTCAGATTTTATCAAATGGGATATGAGGGTATGCTTATTTGAAAAAGACTACAAAATGAGCCATGTTAGCATGCTAGGCATTTAAGAGACAAAACAATAAAAAAAATTACAAAAATCACTGAAAACTGGAAAATCTCAATAAGTCCTTCATTAATTGCCACTTTTTGCAATCGGTTTGATGATTGTATGACAATTATTTAAAATGATAAATCTTGGCACATTATACAATCATTATCTAACAAATTTGATGATTTGAAGACTAAAAACCAATTTCTTAAACAAAAGTCTGTGAAATAAATTAATAGACTGTTGGCCACTAAAGGAACTATTCTTTACCAAGGGGTATTTTGGAGGGTAAATTTGTCAGAAAGTTTGATGAAAATGCTACAGAATAAGCCATATTAGCTCTCTAGCCCTTGGGATGTTTAGGAATTTTGGGGTCAACCCATAAAACAGTAACAAAATCAATGAAAATTGGAAAATCTCAAATAATCTTTCAATTATTATGGCTTTTTGCAATGAGTTTAATTTTTGTATGACAAAAATCTGAAATAACATGCATTGGCCAATTTCACAATCATTGTATATTAAATGTGTTATTTTAAGGTAAAAACCATTTTTTTTTTACAAAAAATTTAATTGATGAGCATTGGTATATTAAACAATCAGTGTGTCAGATGTGGTGTTTGGGGGTCTTACCCAAATTTCAAAGCAATAATCTGTGAAGAAATATTAGATTAGACAACGATGTTTAATGCATGCCATCGAGATTTAACTCGAAGATTAGTGCTTTGGCAAGTATAAATCCAAAATAACAATGTGCAATTTTTTTCTTCGATATTTGGTCCCTTAAAACCTTATATATCTGTACATGGGTCGTACCTATCTGTCATAAAATATGATCATATCATCAGCGTTGGAAGCAAATTGAAAGGGGGGGGGGGGGGCTAAACCAACTTAAAACACATACACACGCCAGAAACGTCTGGGGGCTAAGGCCCAATTTTTAACACCTATGTCTATCTTTGCAAAAAAGCACAGAATACCTTACCAGGCATCAAATTTTGACCTTTTATACAATGGATATGTACCTTAATATGACATATATTATATAGTATTGTACGTATGTCTTAAAATAAAATGAATTGTGTTGTATTCATATCCTGGATTCAACAAATGAATGCAAAAGTTGACTGTCTGTACTCATTTTATTGTCTCCGTTATTTTAAAAATATCTCCGAGCAGTCTATATTATCAGCGATATATAAAGCTAATTATTAGCTTTATATATCGCTGATATTATCACAACCTTGACAAATCCATGTGCCAGAGCACAAGGCCTGGTTATGGAGTTTAACTGATTTTCAGAACTTAATGAATATATAACATAAACTAAATGTATTTCGATAAGGTTTACAAAATGAACATATGTTCGTATGTGATGACACAAGATTCCGGTTCTTTTGGTTTTTATGCTGTATCCGTTGACCCAGTTTAAAATATACATGACCAGGGATATATAGAATTAATTATGAGACATATATTTTCATAAGTGTCATTTTCTTAACAATTTTATGTTTTAGTGCTATTTCGATACAGTCTTTTGGAGAAGAATGATTTGTGTACCTCCACTTATCGGTATTTAGTGAAACCTGTCAGAAGATGACCTTTGCACTAACCAGTTAACCTTTTGTGCTGTTGTGATCTATTTATAGATACCTCCGTGTGAAAAGAAGGGAAAACTTAGGCAAAAGCTAGCATCGGAATGTAGAGTTGGACTCGGAAAGTGATGCGGATTACTTTTCGGAGATGTTTTAAATCTCTGGCATGTATTTTAATATGCTTCTGCATGTTGTACATTTTGAAAGGCAACGATGATGTTTCAGTCGAAAAAGAATTTTTCGGCGGAGTCTTCAAAAAAGTTTCACAACATGGCGAACTTTACAAAGACCAGCAACCTGTTGCACAGTCACAGGGTAACGTTGAGAGACAGGTATTTTACAATTCAAAAAGTAGAATTCAGAGAAGTGCTAAATCCATTTTAGGGATAGATAGGGGAACTAATTTTGTCAAAAGTGTGGCAAATAATACCGGTGATGTTAATAAGGAAAAAGCACAAAATCGAGATGACGCGAAAACAAAATGGTCACCTTATCAACCTGGCAAAGAATTGCAGCGGAAAACAGAGCTCAAAGATGTATTCATTTCCATAAAATCCACAAAAGACAACCACAAATCCAGACTCTCACTTTTGATGGATACCTGGGTGACGCTGGCCAGAGACCAGGTAGGTATTTGCCCACTAGTTGACTTAGCGCCCCTTATTTGTAATGGGGTTTTTATAATGCTTGTATTCACAAGTGAAAATGAAGCAAGAGTTGGCTTCTTAAAAATAAGAATTTTTTGTTTTAACCATTATTTTTGCCAGAACTATGAACTAAAACTTATAAAATATACATATATGTGAAATAATAAAAAGAAAGTGCTAAAACTAAAAGTTTTTCATTGACTTAAACCTAGTCCTAGGACCCGTGGCTGTGGTCTTCTACTAATTGAGCTAAAGGGAAAACCCTAGAACAATTTTACTTTTCCAATTCCAACAATAATACGCCAAAGTATATGAACACCAAAGGTGTTGTCCCTCTATAAATATGATGTCATCTGTCATAAAATTGAAAAATAATTTTTTTACAACATTTTTGACTAAAAAATTAACTAAACGGACGGTTTTACAGATTTAAATAAGGCGTAGGGCGCATTTTGAAAAATTAAAAACATCACTACTTCAAATTATGAATGGTTAAGTTTTAAAGGTTCTATAAAGTGTATATAACTGCTTTGAAACCATTTACATATATGTATACATGTACATTTGTGCATGTAAGGCAATAACAATGTTACAATTGTGATATTTAATAATTACATGTAAATTTAATGGCAATAATGCTAAAAATAAATTTTCCTGAAATTTAAACATTGAGTGTTATGAGGAGAAGCAGAATTACCATGGACTGCTTTCGTATGCATGTAAATTTTGACTTTGAATTATTTGTAGGAGTTTTCTGTTTTTATAAATTAAAGAAGTTGTCCTAAAGAAATGTTGAAATTCAACTGATATATGCTTGTATTATAGATTTTAAATAAGTAGCAGTAAATATCAAAGCTATTCAGGAAATTGTCAGTATTTCAAAACACTGAGAAGTTTTGACTCGTGAATTGGAGGTTGCTTCAGTTTTATGTACATGTATCTTGTCAGAAGTTTATTACTCTAGAAGTTTGGAACAGTACTACTGTAAATTGGGATATTTTGGCCATTGTTTAAGTTTTGCCAGTTTGGCCATCCTATTAAAATGGCCAAAATTAAACTGTCCAAAATAGGTACACAGTCATAGACTGGAAAATCTTGATCTGTTTCTGACAAGTCCCATTAACCCGGAATTATTTCTAATGTTAGTATTAACTTTTATAGCTAAATTAGAGAGGTCGCCTGTCACAGAGAGCATGTTGTCACTATATATATAGGGTAAAGGAATATGGGAATCAAGCAAGGTGAATATTGAAAACGGTTGCTAAAGGCTGGCCAAAAAATGTCATCTATTTGGCCAAGAAATTGTTTGAGATATATATTCGTAATAGTAAAAACATGATGAAGAGTGCTTCGATTATCTCCTTTAGCAATATGCAACCCTTTTCCAACCACCAAAAATTCAAGCTTTCTTGATGTGAATGCAAGTTATCTCCCTTTAATCACAAGTGCTGTAACAGCGTTTATCATGTTTTATATTATGATTAGCTATTGCATAGAGTAATAGACTGATAATGTACATGTATAGTGTGTATTTAGATAGACAGGTGCTGGTACAAAGTTTTTCCACATGTACATTGTCATGTATCTACATGTAAATTTTAATTTATAGAATGATAAAAAAAATAATTACCAATAATGCTTTTAATGAGTATGATTAGGCCAAATGAAAATATGTGGTTCAGGTTACATCTGGGAAAAAAAAAATTAAACAAGGTCCAACAAGGACAGTACATTGCATATCCCTAAGCCATGAACCACTGAACATCCAAGTATGACATTGATGGAATTTTTAAGTTTTGAAATATTTGATTTACATGATCAGTCAGTATTCAATATACATGTATATAATTATATACATGAACAGAGATAGGACAAATGTATTCAACACCATAAAATTATTGCTACGGTATATTTTTGATATAAATAATAAAGCCACACTTTTTCAAAAAAATATTATGAAGCCATTTCTTATCACAATTCAATATATATATATATATATATATATATATATATATATATATATATATAATATATATATATATATATATATATATATATATATATATATATATATATATATATATATATATATATAATATGGCACATTTGTTCTGTACTCATTACAATGGACCAGCACTACATGTATGATGTAATTTTGAAAGTGTGGTTAGTTTTATATTTTAGTTTTGTCAACATTAGGCCTATTTATATATGTACATACATGTATGTAAATACATTATATCTATTGATTTGTATTAGGAGCAAGACACACAAACATCATGTAAGTATAGTACTGCTGGGTTTTGTTTATATTTTGCATTTTTTATTTCTTCATTTAGAGTTGTTGTCTTAATTTTAAGCCGTTATCACAGTTGTTGTAATTTTGTTGTCCATGTGCAGTGCTGAATTTAAAAAAAAAGAGAGATGGCATTGGAGCAGAAACAGTACTAGATAAAGTTTGTTGGGCAGTTATATAACCAAACTTCATGATGCTCATCATGTGTATTGCACTGTCAGACCCCAGCTCTTTGTTTGCAATGTTGTGCAGTGTTCTTAAAAAACTTTAATTCATCTGTTTACTGATAGCTGTGTATTTTATTTAATCTTTTTTGTTCATTGTTTAGTTTTGATTTAATATATTTTTCTAAATGACTTTAATTGCATGTGCTACAATTATTAAGTAAAGTACATGTAATGTATCTTTTAAAGAGTCTTGTACTGCTATTGTTTGTTTTCTGTTTTTCTTTTTTTTTCAGATTAAATTTATGTTAATTCATTCATCCCAAAATTGTCCCTAAAGACAAATTTGGACTGGTCTAAGTCATTGATTTACAGAAGCATCCATTTTTTTCAGGGGTTGATGAGTTAACTTAAGAGATCTGTAATTTGTATCAAAGTACTGACATATATAAGTGTAAATTGTATCTACATTATCTACTCAGTATTTTGATCATGGATGGTCACATTTTTACCTGTCTAATTACCAAATTTCGATTTTATTTTCTGAGAATGCATGACAGCTACATACAAATTAAAAGCAATATAAGTTTGATTTTATTAATATCATCAGTAATCTGGAATGATAAAAATAGTTATTAACTTTTGTTAACTTACTTTTGTTATGGTATTAATGCTATTGAACATGCTATTTAGCAGAAATTGTTGTACCTCACTAGAGCTTCAGATAAGATTTTCAGGTAAAGGGTATTTCACTCCCAGAAATAAAATTTAAAGGGTAAATCAAAATTCTTAAAGGGTATTTTTAAATATTTAAATGGTGTTTTACATAATTATATATAAATTGTCACTATTAGTATTACAATTTGTAACTTTAATTTCCAATGAGTAATTTCACCCCGTTCTAAAATCTGAAGCTGATTTTCAAATTTAAATATCCTCTTACCCCCTTATCTGGAGCTCTGCCCCATTTACAGGTTATGCTAAAAGGAATTACCGTAATCTGTAGGTTATGACAGCAATACTGAAGACTTAGATTGTTTGTTTGTTTATTGTTGTTTAACGTCCCACTCAAGAATATTTCACTTATATGGAGACATCACCAAATGCCGGTGAAGGGCTTCAAATTTTGGCCTATGCTCGGCACTTACGGCCATTGAGCAGTGAGGGTTCTTTAACGTGCCGCCACTTACTGTGACACGGGACCTCCAGTTTTTACTGTCTCATCCGAAAGACAGGAAACCAACCTGTCGGCAGCGGGACTCGAACTCACGACCTCACGATCCAGAGTCGAGCGTGCTACCGACTGAGCCAGGCCGGCTCCTGAAGACTTAGAAATGAAATTCATTGAGAATGAAAAGGAGGTTAAATGATTTGTATTTGTCATAACCTCAACGTAACATGAATGATCACTCACATGTTATTTTGTGGTCTAGGGACCATCCATTTTGAGATACCCTATTCTTAGAACCACTCAGCAAGATAATAAACCTCTTAATTTAAGGGACCACTGGTACCTGTCCTTTAAATATAATCCCTTTTAAGGGACCACCTATCTTGGGAGACAAGATTTGAGTGGAAGATGGGTTGGTCTTTCAAAACAGGTTTCATTATAATAAAATAGCAAATTCTTAGAAAGTAATATAAATATAGATAAGTGTGTAACAATGTATCAATATAATAATATACAATGAAATCTCATTATCTCGGACGATACTCACGAGACCGCCTGTATTACTTTTAGATATCCAGAATTCCAGATAACCAAAATTTTAAATTGATATTATATTAAATCTATAAAAATTGGGACTAGACTTTCGACTTTGACATATCCGGAATTTCAACTAAACCAATTTCGACATAACAAGATTCCACTATATTGTGATATTGTTTCTGCTGATATGATCTATTGATACGAAAAAATATCAATATTTTTCGGAAAAATAAGATATGGAATTATGTTGGTTCCTTTATTAGTACCGGTACATGTATTTTGATGTCTTTTGTTGTCACCTACAGTAGTATGACATAAATGAGTTTGCAAAATTTATTTTCACTATATACATTGTATTCTTAGTAAATTTGTGTTTTTTCATTAAGTCCACTAGAATTTGTCATTTTTTCAACTTTAACAAAACCTAATTCACATGAAGGTAAGGTTTTGTGGTTATCATGTGCTAGAAATTCCACTGCAACCTTTGTTTTACTTCAGAAGCAATACACTATTCTTCATGAGTAAAATTCTAGCAACATCATTTGAATGCATGTTTATTACATGTACAAAGTTAATGAATGGATCAATGGCGTAATTCATAAACACAGTACATCAAACTAAAACTATCAATGTTTTTAAGTAATTTGTGGATGTAAACTAACGAAAATATCATTAAAATTAGGCCCAGACTCCCTGGGTTAAACATGTCATTTTTCATTAGTTTTGGGTAGTCCAGGGTATAACCCTATAGAGTTATTACAAAGAATACTGTATTTTATCTAATTAAGGCACCTGTTTTGGCGTATTTCAGATTTATGGGTGCCTTAATTTGTGTCAAAAAACTAAATTTCAGTTGATAAGGTGCCTTAATTGGAGTTTTGTCGATCTGGGGTTTGATATCAACCTCAAATATCCATGCAACATGTCGATGATAAATACTGTCTAGATGTTGTTTATTTATTTGTATTAGTTAATCTAGATCATTATCAGCTACAAACATTTATAAAAATGAAAAATTTCTGTGAATAAACATTTCTTTTATGTTGTTTATTTAGTATACCGCATGATGATTTGATTTGATTTTTTGTTTTACGCCATACTCAACAATCTTTCAGTCATATGATGGTGTCCATTTTTTATTGGTGGAGGAGAAACCCCAGTTACCCGGGTACAGACCACCGACCTTCCGCAAGAAAACTGGCAAACTTTCCCACTTAAATCGAAATGACCCTAACGGGATTCGAACCAGAGGTGAGAGGCCTTGTGATTTAAAGCGCAATGCTTTAACCACTCGGCCATGGAGGCCCCTCCGCATGATGAAAATGGCTCTTGAGTCCACGCTGTCACTCGGAATTATACTCTGTTCTTAAGAAGTACTGATCCATAATCAATCAAGTTTGTCACATTAAGTACACTTCTTTATCATCATGCTGGTGTAATTAATGTAGCCAGTCTTTAAATTCATATTGTTATAAATTATATCAAGAGAAAAGCTAATTTCAAATTGAAAATGAAATCCTGGTAATGTACGAAATTATTTGTCAGACATTCAAGAAATAGACTTTAACCTGTGCTGCCATCTCCTAACTGCTTAGATGTACCTGATAGCTGGTAAATCAGCCAGTTACTAATTAGGCATGCCCTAAATAAACAATCAGTAATGACTGTTGGTATGAATTATGTAACTGACAATGCTGAATTAAAAATGCAGATATGGAAATGTTAAAACACGTGGTTTTTGAAAATCAGGATCGAAGTACAGACTAAAGTGTATTGCCAAATGTCTGCTGATTCACCAACACGAAGTTTAGAAATACCAAGGCAAATAAATAAACGTCTGAAACCAATACAAAGTCAAGACAGTATTTCAAAACAATTATAATGTATGCTTTAACACTGCAACTCGGATTAAACTTAGTAATTCTACTCTGCAATCACATAACTGCCCTAGGGAAAAAAGGTTCTGCTTTCAAGCTGAAGACTGAAGTGAAGATGTTGTGAGTTGATCTAATCAGTCTCCCTTCGTATCTAAAATCTGTTTGGTAATGATTTAATTGACCTGAGGTTAAAAGATTGTCTGGTCTTATTTATTTACTGTATGTTATCATTAAAGTTGTCAAAAAAAACGTTTCATTTTCATTTTTGGGGGGTGGGGGTATTTTTTTTTTTCGTTTCAAAGGGCGCCTTTATTAAAATAAAAAAACATAATTTTGGTCTTGGTGGCGCCTTAATTAGAGCAGCGCCTTAATTAGATAAATTACGGTAACAAAAGTATTGTTGTGAGAATGTACAGAAGTTATATCTTGAGAAAGTGTAACATGTAATAATATATGGATGTTATTATAGAGAGCTTTTCATATTGTTTGGATTTTAACCCTTAGCAATTTTTATCAGTGCAAACTAAATTATGGCTAACATTCCATGGACTTCAAAGTGCATGGTTCAGTAAAAATATTATATGTGCAAAAGCTTTAAGTTTTACTAGTAACAGACTGAAATATGTGGTTTCATCTTTTGTAATAACAGAGCATAGTTATTACAGAAAGATCTTACTGTTAATTTCCTTTGGTAACATACATGTGCTATATTCATTTTACTAAACGTTACATCAGTTTAAAATTTTGCTCATTAAATTTTTGTTCTTGCTATGAAAATACATTGATGGCACGAAAACAAATATCAAATTTTTGAATGTCTTCAGTGTATAAACTACATAATAACATTCACATGTTATTGTATGTGACGCATTTTCCTGAAATAACAGATATGTGTTATTACAGGGTTGATAAGGAAAGGGGAGATTACCCATGTTTATCCCACAATAACACACATTTCTTATTTTTCTGTAAGATTATAGGGTTATACCCTGGACTGTTGGGCATCTATCTACCGAATTCATTCCACCGTTAGTCAGGTCACATTTTAACATTATCATTGTTTATGTAAACAGTATACATTACATCTTATTGCTAATTTTATCTGCAGATTTTGGTGTGTGAAAGAGATGTATCCATGATGGATTTATTCCACATTTTTATGTTTCAGCACTGCTTGATCCAGATGTTGTCATTTTAAGTTTTCACTGCTTCAGCAATTCAGATATTACAATGTACAGTTATTCTATGCATGTTTAAACTGCCAATACTGGCAATATACATTTTAGACTGTTCCTTTAAAACTTCATATTTACATTTCCCGCAAGTCTCCCATAGTCTCAGTGTTAATCTAGACAGCGTTCATATCAACTATAAATGAAGTTCCACATATGTTGTCACATAATGATGTAACTCCATTCATATCATGTCGTCACAACAAGATACTTCATTCAGAAAAACTACATACTTTTCTTTATATCTTGAACTTCGCTGTTCCATCATAATTAGACTGGTCACATATAAGGTGGGGTATTCGATTCCATTATTTTGTTTTTCAATTTCAAAACTTTGATATGTAAATATAACGAATGAACGCTTGTCAGAGTGCATTTATTGTCAATATGGATTCCGTTTGGGTGACAAATGAATATACATGTATAACGGAAATTCTATTTATCTGTCACCCAAACGGCATCCATATTGACAATAAATGCACTTTGACGTAATTTTTGAAGGTTTGAATTGCATGCTGCACTACTCTTCACTTGTTTTTTCATTCATTCATTCTTCATAGAAAAGAGTTGCTGTACGAATGATTACTAACAGTGGTAACTGATACATTACATATGTCAGTTGATTATTTATGAAATATATCCTTATACTTAATTACATACGCATATACATTGTGTTACACTATGCTAACAGATATATATATGACAGTTCTGAACTCTGTCGCTAACACTTGAACACATGTTTTGACTTGTTATTTGACTTTGTTTTGAATATTCACTCATACAATCAACCTCTTAGTATCCATTGTAGAAGCATGGGATATACATGTAATATACTTGTTTATATATCAATCCCATTACATTTATGATGAATCATTTGGTTGTACATTTCAGACATATATATTTACAGACACAGACGATGCTGAGTTGGAATCAAAGTTACCACGTATGTATCATTTTCATTTTACATGTAAATAATTTTTCTTTAGAAAATACCCTTTCTATACAAAGTACCAATATGATGTATATGTACTTGGATTCAGTACACTACAATTGTATTTACATTGTACCACTAATGTGTGGTCCAATGCTTTGAACATCACACTTCGTATTACAAAGTATTTCACCTGTTGTCAGTTCTGAGAGCAGTTTATTACAAGCCCTGGTAGAACCCAAACTGATTATGTTAGGAAGTTCACCAGTTTATTATTACATGTAATAATACTGATAGTCTTTGCTGGGATACAGTTACATTGTAACAAGGTTTTCTCTGCCATCATTAAAAACTTCTTGGCAACAACCATAATTTTGAATTATTGTTGAGTGTGTAATGTTCAACATGAATACTTGAACAGTTGCCTTGCTATGAACATGATGACTACATACATGTACATATGTAGTATTATCACAGAATACAAATGTACACACATATTGTACATATTGGCTGTCTTTTTCTTTTGTTTGTTGCATTTAGTGTTGTTGTACATCCTGTCAAGAGAGCTGTCGTGGCTCCGTGGTAGAGTGCTCGATTTGTAACCAGAGAGTTCCAGACATTTTGAAATTAAAAAAAATTACTGGTCAACAGGATCAGTGAATAAAGGAATTCCACTGGTCAAAGGAATTTTTTTACTGGTCTGTATACATGTATATACAAAATTGAAAAGAAATGGAAAATTACTGGTCATTTGGACCAGTTATCAAATAGATTTCACCGGACTTTTGTAAAATTTACCGGTTTTTTAAAAAACTCTGGGTTTAGAGCCTTGGCAGAGATGGTTGGATTTTCTTGTTCTTAGGATGAGACAGTAAAAACTGAGGTCCGATGTTGCAGTAGGTGTTGGCATGTTAAAGAATCCTGACTGGTCAATGGCCATAAGTGCCGAGTATAGGTAAAAATTTTAAGCCTTTCACCAGCATTTGGTGACGTCTCCATATAAGTGAAAGATTCTTGAATGGGTGTTACTCAACAAAACAATTATAACAATACCCACCCACCCCAGAATTTTGTACTTACATGTTTTTGGAGATGTTGCAAACTTTTAAAGTCAAGTGCCACAAATTTTGACCTTTACTAAGGACTGATGCCACTGCAGTTAGAATTTTTACATGCCACACCTGCTTGATAGTAGACGTCAGTTTTACTTTTTACATGTATGTTGAGCCCTTGGTGAAGAAACATGACTATCATTTTAAAAGTATTTTGTATGATATACTGGGAATCAAGCGTAGTACCTTAAGCTTGGTGATGAAACATGACTATCATTTTTAAAGTATTTGGTATAATATACTTGGAATCAAGCACAGTACCTTAAGCTGAAGTTGGACATAGAAGTTACGTCATTCCTCATTCACGTGATCTTAACTGTTGAGAAACTTTTGGAGTCTTTGAAGTTGGGAAAATGTTTTACATGTATCAGTATTGACCTAGAGATTTAAGGCTACTGATAGGAAGTATAGCGTAAGGGTATAATACTTACGCTATAGAAATTTCGCATAGAAATTTAATTTCGATGAAACGATTTTTACAAGCACAAGATTTTCTAATAATTTTGCTGATCTATGTAGTTTGTTGCTTAATTAATAAGCCATCAGTACTGACGTTAGGCCAAATGTCTGACCCGATTTTTAGTTACTTTTTTGTAAAACCTAATTTTACCAAATTAAATAGTATTCAGTATACTGAGTGTATTATATCTCATTAAAACCTATGATTTTCCATCAACTCATATCAGTACTTTCGGTACTTTGATAAAAGTATTTGATATGATAACTGGGAATCAAGCACAGTACCCTAACCTTGGTGAAGAAACATGACTATCATTTTTAAAGTACTTGATATGATAGCTTGGAATCAAGCACAGTACCCTAAGCTTGGTGAAGAAACATGACTATCATTTTTAAAGTATTTGATATGATATGCTTGGAATCAAGCACAGTACCTTAAGCTTGGTGAAGAAACATGACTATCATTTTTAAAGTACTTGATATGATAGCTTGGAATCAAGCACAGTACCTCAAGCCTTGTTACAATGTAAAATAATTTTGTATGTACCAATATTTATTTGTCAAAATTTGACTCTTCAAGGGTATTCTGTATTACATATATCTGACTGTCATCTGTGTAATACATTGTATATATGGTATAATACATGTAATTATAATGTATGTTGATCAAGTTTTCATACTGTTCAATATTGTATATTATACATGTACATGTATGTGTTGATAATTTTTATAAAATACACTTATTACAGTGATATTGGTTGTAATATAACCGTTGTTAAATCTTAACGTTTTGTATATATATTTTCAGGGGATCACATTGTTAACACAAACTGTTCAACCAGCCATTTCAGGTGAATATTATCTGCCTTCCTCAGATTTTCCTCATCAATCAAAAATTTCATTCTGCCTTCTTTAAAACTGGCATCTTAAAAATGTCAGTTTCAGTACTTTTTTTACTATTAAATTATATACCTTACTGTTTTTATATGCTCTATATCAATTTCAATACGCATTGAAAACACATTTCCACCAAGAACTTCTATCCTTTAGTAGGGCCTTTGTGGCCAAGTGGTTAGAGCATCACACTTCACACCATGAAGTCTCTCAACTATGGTCAGGGCAGGATCAAGCTGATTTTTGTGAAAAAGTTTTCCAGTTTACTTGTGGAAGGCAGATGGTCTCTTCCCAGGTACATTGTAACTGGGTTATGATTATCTCCTCTGCCATTAAAAAACGGCTGCCGCCATGTAACTGAAAAGGTGTTGAGTGTGGCATAAAACAAAATTTAAACAAACAAATCTATGTTTTGGTGATCTGTGATGTGCTGTCATAAGAAATGCAGGTAATTAGAATATGTCTTGGGAATTGTGATATTTTTATAATGTTAGAAATTCATTTTCATGCTACTCCATGTAAAGCAATTGTAAGTAACATAGATACCTAAGACAGACAGGTTGAACTTGCTGTGGAATCTCTTTAAGTTTCACATTTTATATGAGTTTATTTTCCATAAAAATGGTACTACTCGCATTCTCATTTTGATTCTCATAGTTCTCACTTTATAACAATTTAAGTTAAATATTGGCTTTTTATACTAGAGCTGCCATTGATAACTCTATATTGATATATTGTTTATCATTGATACAGATTGATTTGATACAGTATTGATATATTGTTTAGTATTGAAACATTTATGCATTTCAAAGGATGTTTCTCTTTTACAGTTTCCAAAATTATCACTTCCGTTTTTACTTCACTTTCTTGAACTATGTTATATATATATTTAAATTCTTCAATTTGGTCACATAATAAAACAATGTTTTCTATGCAATGACTGCTTTATACATTTTCAGGTACCACAGAGTGGGATATTTGGTGTCACTAAATTTTGGCCACTTTGGTCATAAAATGAAGGGTTATATTTTAGCCATTTATGTTTATATCACGTTTGGCCTACCATCACATCCTGGTCCTGTCATGTTGAACATTTCAGGTGTTTGAAATATCAAAAAATTAAAAATTACTGATAGAATGATTAAAACTGACATGTCACATGGTACTTATTTAATTAAGATTAATATTCTCACAGAAACATTGTGTATTTATTTTGGACAGTTTAATTTAATAAGGTGGCCAAATTGACCAAAATTAAACAATGGCCAAAATATCCCAATTTACAGTATGGTAATCAAATACACAATTTGAATTTAAAATTTATAATAAATGTATTTATCTTCAATGCATTTGATAAAAGAACCAAATTGCATGTATTGGTATTTGATGGATCAATATTTTTTGCATATTGATATACCAATATAGAATTTCTTGTGGATGACATCCCTAGCTATTAACTATTACATGGATTTGTTTTGTAGACGAGATTTGTGCTGTAAAATGGCGAAAGAATATGATTATTTCATGGCATCACATAAAAGGTAACTTATGATTATAAATTTATCTGATTTGAATTGGAAAAAATTCAATATTTAATGTCATTAACTATACTGAAATGAAAATGTTTACAGCTACTGAATTTATTTGATAGATTTTGAATGGTTGTTACTGTAATAACAACCTATTATAGGTTTGCCTTGAAATGAAGAGGCTGTATTTCAGTTAATGCATTCACACAAATAAATATACTAGTCCAATGTGAAAATTCAATTTTTCCACATTTTGATGAAAATGAAATTAAAAAATATCCCCTTTCTTCTTTCATAATTTTCATTTTATTTGACGTATAAAAAAAGATTTTCATAAATAGAAGTAGTGTGAATCCGGTTATTTTATCAAAATAACAACCCATTTTGAGCTGTCCTGGCTCAGTTGATAGTGCGCTCGTCATGAGTTTGAGTCCAGCTGGCGGCAGGCCGAATTCCTGTCCTTCGGATGAGACAGTAAAAACAGAGGTCCCCTGTCACAGTAAGTGTTGGCGCATTAAAGAACCCTCACTCCTTGATGGCTGTAAGTGCAGAGCATAGGCAAAACTTGGAAGCCCTTCACCAGCATTGGTGACTTCTCAGTATGAGTGAAAGATTCTTGAGTGGGACGTTAAACAACAATACAACCAACTAACAACAACCCATTGCAGTACTTTGACTTAATCTGATATCTGAAAATTTTGATGTTGTTGAATGTTTGATAAACAGAAGTTCTAGGTGTTAAAACTTGCCTGTTGGGGATGATGGTGATAATTGCTTTATTATAGTGTCCCATTGCATTTGTTGATTTTGAAAATCCTGTTTATATAAACTGCAATCTACATAAAATGAACATACTTGTACATGTATACAATAAGAATTAGATGTTTGTATATAATAACAGACATTTTGAAATTAAAAAAAAAGGACTGGTCAACTGGACCAGTGAATAATGTAATTTCACTGGTCAAAGAATTTATTTTTTACTGGTCTATATATATACACAGTTGAAATGAAATGGAAAATTACTGGTTATTTGGACCAGTTATCAGATAGATTTTACCGGACTTTTGTAAAATTTACTGGTTTTTCTGGCAAGACTGGTGAATTTCAAAAACTCTGTAATAAAAATGATGGTCAGGTTTAAATCTGGGAGGTGAAATCAGCATGTCAATCAATGAATAACTTTCATATACACTACACTTACTTGAGATTCAATATTTAAAACTGTAAAGCAAAATATTGTTTATACATTTAATCTTGTTGCTAGAAAAATAAATATCAAAAATAAAACAATGTACATTTTACTGTATGTGAAATATTTCACATCAGTAATTGAAATTCTTCTGATGAAACTGCAAAATCTGAATAATAACCAGGGCACAGTCAAATACTTGATCTTCCTGTTTTTGATAAGATAGACTTATATACCTGAGATAATTGTAACACCATGTTTGATGTAGTATTATAAACTTATGCTATATGTATTTCATGTTTAGATAAAAGTTGTGAAAACATAAAATGACATTTATTTTTACATTGTGTATGCCATATGCATTTCATTACGATAGTTGCACATAATTGTTAATGACCCAACATATCATATAGATATCTTAAAATTTACTACCACCAGTCTTGCTTGAGGAGCTTAACTGTATATTTACATTTCAGATGGTTTTGTCATGTGGATGATGACACCTACTTAAATGTGCCTCAGCTGATCAAATTGCTGCAGAAATATAATCATTCCCAAAGCTGGTACCTAGGAAAACCCAGTTTAAGACACCCAATTGAGATTATTGATCGGAGATCCAGCAATGTAAGCGTGCATTCCTTTGTTTAAGATTCTTTGACAAAATGATTATTATTTTTTAATACATGATGTATTTATACCAGTTAAACATGCAGTTTATTCACCAGGGGTCTATAACGTGATGGATGTCTAACACAAGACCCTTTTATATAATGGTAAATAGAACCTTTTTGGATCATTACTTTCCCCTGACATTTGATGAGAAAATGATGCAGATCCATTTTTATGGGAATCTAAATCTTTTTGCGATCCTGTAGGCTCACATTGACTCATAATTGCAGTTGTTTGAAAAAGGTTTATAAGTTTTTAACATAGCACCAGTCTTACAATTTGCATTATATTTTGCAAGAACATGTCACGGGATATGTCCAGAGTAGACTTTTTAGCTGTAATTGGTAGGATGTTTTTCTCTTGTTTTGTCTAAATATAATATGAAATCTGTGTCCAGAGTAGAATTTTTAGCTGTAATTGGTAGGATGTTTTTCTCTTGTTTTGTCTAAATATAATAGGTAATCTGTGTCCAGAGTAGACTTTGTAGCTGTAATTGGTAGGATGTTTTTCTCTTGTTTTGTCTAAATATAATAGGAAATCTGTGTCCAGAGTAGAATTTTTAGCTGTAATTGGTAGGATGTTTTTCTCTTGTTTTGTCTAAATATAATAGGAAATCTGGTAGACTTTGTAGGTAATTGGTGTTATGTTTTTCCAGAGTAGTGTCCAGAGTTTTTTAGCTGTAATTGGTAGGATGTTTTTCTCTTGTTTTGTCTAAATATAATAGGTAATAGAGTAGACTTTGTAGCTGTAATTGGTAGGATGTTTTTCTCTGTGTCCAAATATAATAGGTTAGTTTTAGAGTAGTTTTTATTTGGTAGGATGTTTTTCTCTTGTTTTGTCTAAATATAATAGGAAATCTGTGTCCAGAGTAGACTTTTTAGCTGTAATTGGTAGGATGTTTTTCTCTTGTTTTGTCTAAATATAATAGGAAATCTGTGTCCAGAGTAGACTTTTTAGCTGTAATTGGTAGGATGTTTTTCTCTTGTTTTGTCTAAATATAATAGGTAATCTGTGTCCAGAGTAGAATTTGTAGCTGTAATTGGTAGGATGTTTTTCTCTTGTTTTGTCTAAATATAATAGGTAATCTGTGTCCAGAGTAGACTTTGTAGCTGTAATTGGTGTTATGTTTTTCTCTTGTTTTGTCTAAATATAATAGGTTATCTGTGTCCAGAGTAGAATTTTTAGCTGTAATTGGTAGGATGTTTTTCTCTTGTTTTGTCTAAATATAATAGGAAATCTGTGTCCAGAGTAGAATTTTTTAGCTGTAATTGGTAGGATGTTTTTCTCTTGTTTTGTCTAAATATAATAGGTAATCTGTGTCCAGAGTAGGCTTTTTAGCTGTAATTGGTAGGATGTTTTTCTCTCGTTTTGTCTAAATACAAAAATGTATAATATAGGTAATCTGTGTTTTGTATTAGAATATTCATGATATTTCTTATATTTGCTTAATCTGATAATTGCATTAGAGGGACTTGGAGTTTTCTCTATGTATTTTGGTACTAAATATAATTCAAGGGACTGTCTAAAAAAGTCTCGGGACTTCGACCATGAGGTGAGAGAAATCTTTTTCAGTGCAGCTGTGTAATTGTGTAGGGATCATGACTTTCTAATCGACTAAAATCATTTGTCTTAAATATAATACAATGTATATCTTGTGTCCAGAGTATAATTTTCTGCAGAAAAATGTAATCCAAGCTCCTAGAAAAACACAACGTTTCAGAGATCTCTAAAATTTTTGTCACCAATTTAAATATTTATCATAGGAAATCTACATGTACACAAACAAAGTAAAAAGACTTAATCAAAATAGCTAGTAAAAACCAGTTACTATTTATAGTTTTTACCCTTGTGTTTGTCTACAATAATTTAATATCAACACAAAACGAAAGTCATGTATCCAGAGTAGTCACTTTAAAATAGCTTTTTTCACATTGGTAGGCCGATACCGTTTTTTCTGCTTGTTTTTCTTTACAAACACTTTGAGTTTGAGTAGGAAATGCTTACTGTATCCATCGGGTATTTCTTTTTGTAGCAAATCAGTAACTTATAATGACCCCAAGCTAGAGATGTTTTTTGCATATTTTGTCTACACAGTAAACAATAGGTAATCAATTAGTGTCCAGATTTAGACTTTTTAGCTGTTATTTTGGTCCTGGATGTTTTTCAATCCCGTTTTGTTCTAATAGGTGTGAAAAATCGCCACGGGGTAATTTACATCTTGTATACAGGTAAACTTCTGTGATTTTGTATGTATGAATATTCATGTTTTTACAGCGATACTGCCATTTTGTTTAATCTGATTCGAGATAAAGTTCGCATTAGAACTGGTTTTTTTGGAGTGATATATGATAAATCTATTTGTAAAATTTTGGAAATAAAAGTTTTTGGAAAAAAAAGTATTCTAGACACAGGATTTCAACTTTAAAACGGAAAGGAGTAATTGATATGTCCTTTGACAAATGTGTTACATTAGATCATACACAACTTATCTTAACATGAAAGCACATTCAATTTTTATACAGCATACGTACATTTCTTTTTACATTTTCTGTACTTTGTTTTACAGCAAAGAGTTGCTTTTTGGTTTGCAACTGGCGGTGCAGGATTTTGTTTGAGTCGTGGATTGACATTGAAGATGATGCCTTATACTGCGTAAGATTCCACATTTTAGGGTTTATAAGCTGTGGCCTCTGTGGCTGAGTGGTTAGAAAATTGCACTTCAAACAATGAAGTCTCTCACTTCTGGTCAGCGCAGATTAAAGCACCACTGGAACCTATGCTGATTTTTGTGAAAAAGTTTGCCAGTTTACATGCAGAAGGCTGGTGGTCTATTTCCGGGTACATTGTAACCGTAGTATCTCTTCCACCATTGAAATCTGATCGCAGCCATATAACTGAATAACTGTTGAATATGGCATAAAACACAAAGAAAAGAAAACAAAATTTTAAGCTTAATACTTTGTAGATGTGCAGTTTAGGGGCCGGTTGGGATTGTACCACTATCATCTGTGTCCCTGTGGTCTAGAGGAATAGATCAGTGATACAAATTATTTCAGTTCTGTGTGAAGCAAACTTAAATGTATATATCTAAGGGTATTATGCTTCTTTATATTTATAGATCAATTTTGTGAAGAAACTGCTGTGCTTCTGTTTCATGTTCTATTAATTGATGTCTGTAGTATCTCATATATAATGTTGATTCTAATGATATATAAAAAAATGATACATTGTAATTTAAAATCTAAATTCATTTGATCTATTTAAGTTTTGTCATTATACTTAAAGTGTTACCTGTGATATATCTATAATTTCAAATTCTGTTTTAACAGTGGTGGTAGAATCATGACAGTAGGGGAATCTATAAGACTTCCCGATGATTGTACTTTAGGGTATATAATAAGTAAGTAATTGAATGGCTTAAACGTAATATCTGTCTGTCTGTCTGTCTGTCTGTCTGTCTGTCTGTCTGTCTCTCTGTCTCTCTGTCTCTCTGTCTGTCTTTCTCTCTTTCTCTCTCTCTCTCTCTCTCTCTCTCTCTCTCTCTCTCTCTCTCTCTCTCTCTCTCTCTCTCTCTCTCTCTCTCTCTCTCTCTCTCTCTCTCTCTCTCTCTCTCTCTCAATTCCTTATATTTTTGGTCTTTTGCCTTTATGATAATTTTTCTATTTTTCATTGTTGTTCAGGGCTTTTTCTTACCTTTTTGGGAACATGACCCATGTGGCTGGTTAATGGGAATTTTGCAACATTTTGGCTAAAAATCGGGAATTTATTTGCATATGCCTGGAAGGCACAATTTCATTTATTTTGCTATTTGCTATCTTTTTTTATCTATTTTATCGTCAAGTTGCAATATTTCAACTTTCAATGAAATCATGATTGAAAATATCAGCATGACAATGAGAAATAATGAAAAGTTGTTATTTCATGTTCATGATTGGGAAGTTTTGGCAAAAATGATATTATTTGCGATCGGGAATATAACCCAATATTAGCTATAAATTTTGAGGAAAAAAAAGCCTTGCTGTTGCGTTAAGATCCTTTCTACAACCAGCCCTATAAACTTTACATGCATATATATTTTTAGATTACATGCTCAAGGTAGACCTAACAGTTATTGAAACCTTCCATTCTCACCTAGAGGGCCTGAGAAGAGTTAAAATGCCAGAAGAACAGGTATTTATAATTGTCTTGAATTCAACATATTTTTTCACCTTTCTTTATTCTTATTGGATAGTATAATGAGAGTTTGTTTTCCATGGCAGTATCTTTAAACCTACATGTATTATGATTTCATTGCATCCAATCAGATTTGGAAACAATTTTGTATATAATACTTTCAGTTTTGTGCAGCAAAATACAGAGCCTCAACTCATAAAAAGGAGAAAAAAATAGAATAGGATCATGTCTTTCAAAACCAGTTTTAGAAAAAAATCAAGTGGACTATATATGATGGACTAAATATGTATAAATATTTAATTGATTTTAAGGTTTTTCAAACTTTCAAACATACACTTTTATAAACTACAATTATACGTAGGGCATTTCTAAAGAGATAAGATAAACAAAACTCAGAACATTTTAGAATCACAAAAAAAATAAATGATTACCAAGATAGATGTTGAATGCGATTATGTGAAAGTTACAACTTTATCACCATCTCTACAATTTAATAACTATATAATACACAAAATTTCAAACTTGTCTAGGATATTCAGTGTGTGTTATTTTGTATGTATTGATAACACAAGCAGATATATTTGAAATAAAGTGTGAACATTGATAGATTTTTCGTCATTCATATCACTTGTCAATATATCTCAGATGCAACAATTCTCTAATGTATTGACTATGCAAATGCTATTGAGAAATTTGAAAAATGACACTGAAATTGATCATAGATCAAGATCTACTGTACATCTAATTGTGCAATGTCGGGGTTTCCTCTGGATTTTTATTTTATTAGCCAAAGTTTTGGCAAAATCTGAAATTCATTGGCCAAATACAAATTTATTGGCTGGATATATATACTGGTGTATATATATATCTATATCTATCTATCTATCTATATATATATATATATATAGATATATAGATATATAGATGTATAGATATACATACATACAGTATTTATTTATGTGTCCTTGATTACTTAGAATTTCATTTAATAAAATATTTCTTTTTAACACTAATTCAGTGATAATTAATTTCTATTTGATAGCATACATATGTACTTAAAGGATTATTTTTAGTTTAGTTCTATAGCAGATATAGATTTTTTTTTCACTGGAGTGATTTTTCTATATTTTGATCATATCCAGTTTCTGTGAAATGCATGGATAATATACTTTTAACCTATGGATGTTCAAAAATATAATGGATATAAACAACATTTTATGAGCAGTTTGATTGGTTAACTACCGGCACTATTATGTTTTTGCGCTACTTTTTTTTTATTAAGTTCAGCAGTTGCAGTATGTTCACGTTGACATTTAGAAATAGTGAAAGTCACTAAATTGTTATCTGAAATAAAATCCTGGAAACCGTAAGCAGATATCTTAACCCAGAGACATCTCATTCTTTTTTATTAGTTATATTACGTTTGCTAAAAGTCTATCGGCAGTGTGATGTCAGTCACCACGTTTTTTCGCCATGCGCTTTCAAAATGCTTTAGAACAACATCTCTAAATTTGATTGGTTATCTGTCAATTAACATTCTGTATATAGGCATATGACAAGGTCCGGTAATTATTTGTGACCATTGCGATGGCATCTTAAACCAACCGATGTGAAAATACGTAATGCCAGGTGTGTACAGGACTTTTACATGTACAAGAGAAAGTACAAAACATTCAAGACTAGATCTGTTTCTTTTTTTTCAAGCTCGAAGCTGACTTAAAAACGTTGATAATTTACTTGTTAAAAGTAAGTAAAACTAGTTACAGAACATTCTATTCAGCCTCCGATCACCTGTTATCTTTTGCTTCAAATAATTTTATAACCCTATAGCTTAGTGCACACACAGACATCGCAATGATTACCTGTTTAGGCCCTACCCAAGAGGGACAAAACTAATTCGATTGGACGGAGTAATAATTTTAATCAGTGTCGTTGATTAATTAACGCCGTGTCCGACCACTCAGTACCCTCTATTGTTATTTGCAATGCTATAAAAACATCGGTATACAAAAGCAAGTTTAAATGTTTAGTGTTTTACAGGTCAGGATTGTTCTCTGTTGAGTCTATAATGAAAAGGTTTTGAAATGCAGAAATTGTAAGCATTCACAACTTTTTTCGCCAAATTACAAATTTATTTGCCAAATTGGAAAAATATTCGCAAAATGTGGAAAATGTGAACGCCAGCGGAAACCCTGTATTGTGGCCATTCAAACCTTTGATTTTCATTTATTGATTATGCAAATTTCTAGTTCAAAATTCGAATTATGGAGATTTATCATTTCTCCTTTAATGAACTGATGTGAATGTAAAGAAGTCGTTTGAATTCTGTTCATCGAATACAGAAAACAAAAACAAATTTTACACTAAACAAAACAAATTTATTCAACAAAAAAAGAAAATATACATGTATATACACTTTCTCTCTCACTTTCATTCACATAAATTTTCTCACAACAAGAAAATTATTATAGAATAATATCAGAAACTAAACACAATTTAATTATTGTTCAATACTGATGATACTGGTGATATATAACAATGTCACTTCAGTTATTGATATATAAAGTCTTTTCACCAGTTACGCAACATCAATGTGATATCCGAATTAACACACAGTTAAACAGATAACTTTTAGACTAAACATTTCAGATTGTATGGTAAGTATGTTGAATTCACATGTTGTTATCGTATACATTTATATCTTCTGTAAATACAGAAATGTTTCCAGAAGCACTGCTGTAATGTATAGTTGTTTTCCATTGAACTGGTTTGCTTTACTTAATCCCACAACAATTCTCAGGTCTTAAGACTTATGAGCTGAAAATACAGGAGAAACTAAAACTAAACCATACTGCAATAACGCAACTAAAATGAACCATTTCCTGATATAAAGCAAAAAACTACAAAACTTCATTCAAATATATATAATAACAAAATATTAACTCACCGGCAGGCAACAATTATCATACTCTAGGACATTTTTTCTCCTAACTAGGAAAGTATTCACCGCCCTGATACTGGCTGAAAATATTCCCTATACACAGTAAATATAACCTTACTCCACCAGTCACAACACCCAACTAACTTGAAAAGCATGAAATCTCCTCTGAAATATCTAACATAGCTACCAAACCAGTTTTTACAACCTTGACACTTAATTAAAACACCAGTCACCGGAATACAGATTACCTGTGAAAGTGTTCGAATGGTATAACAGAATGATTTCAACTACTGTACATGGTAAACAAACATAGTACAACAAACAAAAAATACTTTAACATGAACAAATTCGTGACAGTGAATTTGAAAAATTAATTGTCTTTGTCATGTTCTTTTTTTTCAGTTAACATTTAGCTACCAGGGGGGTAATGTTGTAGATGTTCCTGGTTTTAGCAGAGATACAGACCCTACACGGTAAAAAAATAAGTTTTTTATTTTATTTCCTTTAACAAGTGTTTTATCATCATATTTCCTCTGCTGTATTAATTGAGTGGTAAATTGATTTTACTAAATTCTGTTTCAGTTTCCTTCTAAATAACGTTGAAATTTGAAAAAAGGGTTGGTTTCAAGAATTCAATAGTGAAATGAAATCTTTTAAAACTATTTGAAATTGGTAGCAGTGTATAAAGGTACATTTTTGAACTCTGATTTATATATATGACATTGAAAAAATTTGTGACAATAGAAATCTTTCATTTCAGATTCAAAAGTATCCACTGTCGCCTTAATCCATATCTTGAGATATGTTCAGAGCTGAAACTAGTGAAATCATGACATTTGGCGGATTTTTTAAGTATTTGTTTATCTGTGCAAAATGTTGCCTTTGATATATTTGCTCCAAGATTCCTCAACTGGAACCTACACACAATGTGATAAATTCTTATTTCTTTAGTCCCAATTGTTTGTTATAATTAGATCTGTATTATATTTATGGGAAATCATGTATGCCATTTCTTGTACATAACATCTTGCACCCAATAGCATTGACAGGTTTTAGAAAAGTTAGGGAATGAACATGGGTTAAAAAAATATGTATTTGTGACAGTGATCTTCATTACTGCACAAAATTAATGCATTTCTTCATGTACAATTTTTTTTTTTTAAATATGGAGCACATTTAAACAAGACTATTGTTATGGTAGACAGGGATAATTGCTAGAGAAATAGCCATAACAATACTATGTACAACAAGGACCTGTAAAATTTAAGATATTGTACCTTGAACTAAGCGTATTTCATACTACACGTCCCACTTGCCATTGTACACACAGTTTCAGTTTAAGAATGATTCTCTTGCTTTGGGGATACACATATATAAATACAGTTTCTGATTGATATTATTATAAATTTGTGACCAAAGAGAATAACCTAGATCAACATTTGTAATCTATAGCTTTTGAAAATTAACAAAACTGAAAATTTATAATATCCAAATATTATAATGCATATATTTTTTAATGTCAGACCAGTCATTTGTGCAAAAGGAAATTTTTGTGTTTCTGTTCATCAAAATGAAAAAGTATATTTGTAAGTTTCAACAAAGAGTGTTTTGTCCATCATAATAGATTACACACAGAATTTGTGTTAATAACAATTCACTGACTCCACAGTGATAAGAAGGATGGCCATTTATTTTCCTATATATCAAGTGAATGCAATGTTTGTATAAAACAATATTATAACTTGGATTTATATAACAATGCATTGTACTTACTTCCAACATTCTCAATATTTCAAGGGACACCAAACTTTAACCCAAGCATACTTTTGTGCTCATTGTATGTTTCCAGCTTCATGTTCAATTTGTTTTCATTCATAAATTTGACAACAGATTTGCTATGTTAAAGATTATGATCAATGGATTTATATGAATTAATGTTTCTGTGTGTGTATTCTTGTTTTTTATGTTTGGGTGTAATTGTACAAACACTACAGTTATGGATTATATTTTGTTATACAATTTAAACATGGCCTTTATTATGTTTTGTGTTATGTGATGTTTTTATATTTGATAATTTGTGATACTTTAGGTTCAATTACAATTGTGACATTTTCACTTCGGAACTATCGTGTTATACAATTTTCACAGGTGACTTTTATGCCAGTGTTATTAAAATTTCACTAGGAGACTATTATGACAATATCATTAAAATTTCACCAGGGAACTCCCATGCCACTGTCATTAAAATTTCACCAGGGAACTCCCATGCCACTGTCATTAAAATTTCACCAGGGAACTCCCATGCCACTGTCATTAAAATTTCACCAGGGAACTCCCATGCCAGTGTCATTAAAATTTCACCAGGGAACTTCCATGCCAGTGTCATTAAAATTTCACCAGGGAACTCCCATGCCACTGTCATTAAAATTTCACCAGGGAACTCCCATGCCACTGTCATTAAAATTTCACCAGGGAACTCCCATGCCACTGTCATTAAAATTTCACCAGGGAACTCCCATGCCAGTGTCATTAAAATTTCACCAGGGAACTTCCATGCCAGTGTCATTAAAATTTCACCAGGGAACTTCCATGCCACTGTCATTAAAATTTCACCAGGGAACTGCCACTGTCATTAAAATTTCACCAGGGAACTGCCATGTCATTATCATCGAAATTTCACTATGTGATTGAATGTCACGAGGGACTGTCATGCCAATTTTATTAAATGTCACTAGGGACTATCATTGATATTACAATTTCATAAGAGGATTGATAGGAATGAAACTTCACTTGTTCAGTATTTGAGTTCAGAACATGCACTTCAAAAGTTTATATTCAGAATGGTTATGTGATGTAGTTTTACCTAGCAAATGCAAACAATCAAAAGACCTAATGTCAGCAGTGTTAGTACCTCATGTTGCATTCAGATATCTTATGTTGGTATGATGATTGAAATTTTAAATATTTTAAATTTTTGTATTTTGTAGTTTAATTAGCTATATTTCATACATTTATACTTAGATATATTTCAATTTAGATATAAATCTTTCAAGAACCCCAGAACAAATTATATGTTGCATATGTTGAGTAAATTTATTAGGCAATTTTACTACATTTATACCAATTGTTTAGTGTGTATTGTAAAATACTTGTTCATAATTGTTTATATCCTAACTATTTTTGCACTGAATAGTATATCGATATATTGATGTAATGAACAAAATTTCTTCTTTTATACCCAAAACCTACATCAATACGATGTTGATCCTTTATCCTTGTCAGTATATTTACAACTTTTCAGGTATAAGATGCAAAACGAATTATTATCATATAAAGTTACCATATTATTGTCCAGGAGAATGTTTAATATGTTTGTCTATCTTGGTGTGTGAACACCAAAGGTCTTATATATTAATATTATTATATTGCATAACAAATGCTTCCTGTCACCATGGATATTTAACTTGTTAACCCCTGAAACCATATTTAGACCAATCCATTTATATAAGTGGAAAAAATCTACAGTCAGAGTTGAATTGAACCTATTTGATTGCATTAAAGAAAATGCAAAAGGATTAGACACAAGTTCATGCAACTTAAAAATGCCATCTCCCTGTATAAGAATTCAGGGGTGTTTTAGTCAAAAACAAATTTTACAGTAATTGTACTCTCAATAATAACTCAAGTATCCCTATTTTATGAAAATGGATCATACTGTTCATTGATATTGGTGAGTCTAAATTTGATTTTAGGGATTGATGAGTTCATATACACGATAAAGAGTGACCTATTAGAGGAAACTAAGAGCAAATACTGTATTGATATTTTAAATTCTTTCTTACCAGTCATGCCCATGGTTTATGTAATTTCTACCATACACGTATGGTTAAACCATGAAAAATCGGCTGATTAAATGGAAACTCAGTTGTGTAAATTTTCTAGTTAACTACAAGTGGTTAACACACTGCAATCATTTTCATTGGTCGAAATAGGAACATGAACTTTGACATGCACTACTTTTTGACTGAGCCTGCACTACTGTTGTAATGAAAATATTGTTGGCGATAAAAGTAATTGGAGAGTAAGAGGTATGTTATTGAAGTCTCTAACAATGTGGGGTTTCCTACAAGTAATACATATTGATGTAATATGGAGAAATTGTGATCGAAGCGAGGTACAGGTTTGACGCGATCATGAGAGTCCAAGCCCGACTGTGTCTATACATGATGTAGGTTAATGTTCCACTATGCAAGTTTTCAGTTTTGGTAGAAACAAATTCAACAACCCATGTAAGTTGATTATCATGTTTATCTAACTCTTATTAGTTAATTTTCAAAATTTCGGTAAACCTCGTTTCATATTTGAAAATTAACTAATTCGAGTTAGATAAACATGATAATCAACTAACACTCGTTGTAGAATGTCTATTTATCCACCAAAATTATGTACTTGACATTCCTTTTTTTACAGGGAATGACAGAAATAAAGACCAATACAAAACATTAAGTTAAATGAAAAAACATCACTGGCCACAACCTCGTCAATTGTCACTTTCCTTATACGAATCCCACTAGGGTCATTTCGAATTAAGTGGGAAAGTTTGCTAGTTTTCTTGCAAAAGGTCCGTGGTCTTTACCCGGGTAACCGGGGTTTCTCCTCCACCAATAAAAACTGGACGCCATCATATGACTGAAAGATTGTTGAGTATGGTGTAAAACAAAAATCAAATCAAATCAAACCTTCCTTTTACAGATGTCTGTGCATTTTAAGTACACTTCAAATGTTGACCATTGTCAAAAACATACAATATTTATACCTTTTTGGGCAATGTATATTTAATTTGGGTGGATATCGGTGCTACTGTACAGTGGATTTAAATTCACAGGTTGTAGTTTTCACATTTGCTCTCCTGACATTTTCAAGGTTTGTTTCATTTATGGTTAGGGGTAGCATAAAATTACATTAGGCCCTTCAAACACAGTTTAATGTTTATAACATACATGATTTTATTAAGACATATTCATTGTTTATTGAATTCACCGATTTATTTACTGAAGATTAACACATTGATGTTATTTTCCTGTATACAGTGAGTATGAATATAAAAACAATTGGTTACTTCATCACATTTGTTTTTTATACAGTTATATATTTCCACAGTGTTCTATGATGTAGAAATCACAATCAGATTTATGTTGTATATCTTTGTTAATGACTAAATATGTAACTTACTGGATGACCATTACATATTAATAAGGGACCAGTATCACTTTTGATCAAATTTTGTTGATATTGTTATATTGTATATAAAATATATATTTATTTTTACACTCTGATGTTTATATGATGTTTATGGATGTAAATAATTTCAGATATCGTTTATTCTCATGATTGTTAAATTTGTTATCATTGCTTTATAAATGATTTCTAAAAATCTGAAATATTGGTTGTATCTGTTAAAAACTTTGTAGAAGAATTAAAAGACCAGTTGATTTTAATGAGGTAATGATATTATACCAGTTTATGATGAAACGATAGTGATGAGGAGTATGAATACAATAGGCCAAGTACCCAAAGAGTTTGTCATTAAACCCAAAATAAAAAGTGAATAATAAAAAAAAAGATACATTCCAAAAATAAGATCACTTTTTGTGTATTAAGTATTATTTTGGTGAATTTTTATCTCCATGAAAATATTTTGGTTGTTGCCTAGGAAAATTTTTAATTTCTAATTCTATACAAAATTCCACTCTTTACCATTTTTTTTCAACACCATTGAGTTATTTTGAAAAACCTGCTTGTAAGGCCAGTGATTTTCCATGATCGCAGAATCGCGGAATTGGCAATCTGAAATGGAATTTGCGTTTTTGAAAAATCTTTAAAAATTCCAACATTAGATAGAATTTATTTAATTGTGAAATAGTGTGCGATTTCAGTGTGTTATAAACTTCAAATCTTTGTTTATTTAAAATATATTTCATCACATAATTTTACATCAATTACTCTTTTTATTCCTTAGATCTATTAGCCTACATTTACACATCGAAAGATAAGGGCAATCATTTCCATTGTCGTAATATCAGTACTGACTGACATCTGCTGATCTGGTGTCTTCTTAAACAAAAATAGCTTTAATTAAGTTTTCGTATGTTTATTTCAATTTTTGAATAAATATACCAATTTTTATAAATTTATGGTAAAATTTGACAATGTACAATCATCCAAACTTTTACGAAATACCGCTCAATTGACAGCCGGTTTTTGTTACACAAACACGTGGTCACACCTTGATGTTTTTCACAGCGAGCTATGATGGCTCAAGACTCATGTATGTAAAAAGAAGATACTTCCTCCCATTTAAAAAATAAATACATCAGTATGGGTTGATAGTTTCCGTGGAATCTTTATGAGGATGGTGACGTTTAATTTTGCAAAGTCTGTTAGCATAGTATAGATTACGCTAGTGTTGATACAATAAATGAAAAGACTAAAAGTTAGATACATGTACATGTAGATCTACTTTATAAGTTAATTTAAGTTAAAAAAAACACCAAATAAAACATCACAGACTTGTTCTAAGTTAGATGTTAAAATTCAAGCAAAAATAAGTAATTAGAAATTACCCATACAATTTCCAACAAAACGTACTACCTACATATATATGAGTATAGGCCTACAGACTTACAAATTTTTTACCAAATATTTTAAAATCATAAAAACATACATTGTACAGTGTTGCATATATATGTATATCTTTTATTTAATTCCCTATTTAAATCTATCATTAAATTGGTGTGGCAGAATATTAAAAGTATGATTATGAGTCTGTATTGTTAAATATTTTTCATCTAAAGTATGTTTTTAGTTTTTTTCTTATGAAAACAGAAAAAAACCGGAATTCACCAAAACTGAAAACAATTGAAGCAAATCTGAAACGGAAAATCACTGGCCCTATGCTTGTAAATTTTCTCTTATTTCAAGACAGCGAATCAGCAGGGCTGGTTTATTTGAATATCTAAAAATATTACATATAGAAATCTTAACATGACAACCATTTTCCTAAGTATTTCAGGAATTATCAGCTATAACATGAATTTATATTATTACTTTCTGTATACATGTATATTTGGCGCTGCCTCAAACATTTCTATATTGATGTTACTATGAAATTCTAACATTTAATAAAGATTGAATTGTTGATGGATTTGTTCATTGTATTGTTTTTATTTCTAGTAAATACATTTAGTCTGCTAAATTGAAGGTTTCAGTATTTAGTCTACACTATGACAAAATGATGTTGTTTATTTGGTTTTTAATAATTTTGTGGAAATATTTCTGTGATGATTTATTGGAGTTATATATATATATATATATATATATATATATATATATATATATATATATATATATAAATATATATATATTTATATATATATATAAATATATATATATATATATATATATATATACACACACACACAGACAGACAACAGCGAGGTTGTTTCATGGCATTAGACTTGATAACTGCCACATCACTCATGCATATATATATATATATATATACATTTGTATATATATATATATATATATATATATATATATATATATAATATTATAAAGTAGCATAAATAAATATATATAAATTTAGATTTTGAAATTTACCTTACCAGGTTGTCAACAAAATGATCTTTGCTTATAAGTAAATTTAAAACTTGCAATCTTAAATTACCTATAGAAACGGGCCATATATATAAATTTATATATATAATATGTATTTTAGTCTTAGGTATAATCCGCATTTGAACCAAAACCATCAGTTTGCAGCTTGGATGACTTTCTGCCAGACCCCCTGCGAGCAGTCTATCACAAAGTATACACCTTTTTGCGTGGAAAGTGGTAGACCCTGGTTTCTATTCCTAGTCCGGATGATATCCAAGACTAATTTTCTACTGAGACTTAAAACCCAAGTCACAGTTGGTGTGTCAATTTATAGAAACCTTGCTACATTAGCATGATGCCATAGCAATTTTTGTGTTTTGTGTCGTGGCACTTCGGCTACAGCGGGTGACGTGTAACAATCTTATTATAATGACAATATAGATTAATTATTTCGTCATTTGTATAGTCCAGCAAATATTTGGATTGTTAATTAAACATACTGATACGTCATCAGTCATCCTAAACAGCTTGAGGTTACAAAAAATGCCACTGTTTATTTTTCGAACATGACACTAGTGTGTAATGTAAATTATTCCTTTACACCTCATTAAACATTTTATGAATGTTTTAAAATATTATAAACATAATACCAAAGTTATAATGTGACGTGACCATTTTTCTTTTCCTTGTACTGTATCTATTTTACGTTTAATTTTTAACAGTATAACCATTAATGATATTGATAATAAAATACTACTACTACTGATGATGATGATGATGATGGTGGTGGTGGTGGTGGTGGTGGTGATACGACAAGATTTGAATTTGTCAGACCAATTTCACATATGGAGGGTATGTGACTTCACAATCTTGTAAATCCAGGTGCTTGATATGATGAGTTGGATGATGATGAATATTGATGGTAATGATGATGATACCGATGATGATGTTCATGACGATGTATACATCTGTAAAATACATCTCTGACAAATGGAATAAACAGGTCGAAGTATTTTCATCAACTATCATGATGTGTTGTTCTTAATTGCATTACAATTTTGTAGCCGTGTGTTTTAACAAAAAACTCGAATTTATTTTGTTGTGGAACCATTTATTGATATTTTTTATACAAATTCTCTGAGTGTTGAATTGAGAATAACAATGGACCAGCGGTATCAATATAACTATTAAATCAATAATATAACAATATATTGAACATCACCGATATTACTCACTTCACCTATCCTCTTCACGTCCTTTGACTTACAAGACACTGGTACATATTATCCATCCACTTTTGGCTGCTATTTTTGCTGTTGCCCAGCTCGTCTATCTACATTTTCCACCCTCCGACTCCACTGTTCTTCCCCAGATGGTCTTAAGTATACCAACGCTTTCTTTTCCCTTCTGCTTTTCATGTCAAAACTGTTGTGTAGTGTTAGTGAGATCCATTTACATGATCTATCATTGATAAGATGTATCCATTATTGAGAGAAAATTAAATAAACAAGGCAAATTTCAATATGCATGAGAAAAGAAAATTGGAATTTTTGAGTTGAAATAATTTTATATTGATTATCATATATATAATCATATATGGAATTGCATTAACAAAGCGTTTATGCAAAATAATAATAATAATAATAATAATAATAATAATAATAATAATAATAATAATAAATAATAATAATAATAATAATAATAATAATAATAATAATGAAATTAAGATAAATCATTAAACGAATTATCTGTAAAACTTTCCTTTTCATGAAATATATCTTTATAATTGGGGATTTTACTTATAAATTTCTAAATAATCATTTAGCTAATAATTAATTTTTCATAATTTCAATACACATTTTACTGTACCGAGCACGTGGTCAGGATCCGAAGTAACTAAAGTCAATGAATGTTCAAGCTCAACTAAATTTTTAAAAGATTTTGAGATAAAATTAAGAAAAGTTATCAATGACATAAATTTAACCAAATTATTATGTCAATGAAAAGAAACGTATTTTCCAGTCAGTCAGAATTTTTCGCAAACAGCTATAAATGTATGGTCAAAATGATAAAATAAAAGTTGAAGTTGAGTATTGAGTAAATTTGTGGACCTTGGACTCCAACCTATGACAAGATTTAAATACACAATAAAGAAGTCATTATGGAAATATAAATTAGATACGTTTGTAATGTGAAGCACTGACTTAAATCTGACGTGGCATGCATATCTTTGGCTGCGCTATGTGAGTATTAATTTGTTGGGCGTAATGAACTACATGATTTAATGGTTTGTCAGACTGCTATAAAACTAGAGCAGATCATTTGTATTTATTAATATTGTAGGAAGACATCATACCAGCAAACAGTAGCCGCAAAATGAAAGTGTGTTTTCATATTGTTGTTTTGATTATCGTCTTAATACAACCTGTTTCGTGTTTATTTAATTCCAAATCATTTGGCATTAAATCTTCTGTATTTGACAATTTATCAAAGACGTTAGAGAAAGCGTTAAAAAATGTTAAAAAGCAGAGCAAATCAGCTATGGCAACAGCGACTGAAACAACGACAACGACGACCACAACTGCAGCGACAACACCGACAAATAGCGTGGCGCCTAGCTGTGTGTCGACGTAAGTATAGCAACTATATGTACATGTACCAGTACGTGCTTTTGTATTTTGTAAAAGAAAGATAACACTGAACTAGAATCGGGTTAAGATATATGCACAAACGATATATGTGACGTATTAGAATAATTGTCATAGAAAACATAGATATAAGCCAGACAAATATGTTACATTTATTTTCGTATTATTGTATTTGTAACACAGCTTTTCCCTTTATTCTTGAAAATGTTTAAATTGACATATCGCATTCCTTCAGTGGCGACTCAGAGTCATGGTACCAATGTATTAGAAACTTGTTTAAAAATTATAAGATGAAGTATATAGTGTGAATATAGAAATGCACTCCTAGAAAGCAGTTTAATAAATATAAGAACTGTGTACACTGACATTATTTAAGTAACAGTTGAGGCCATTGGGCTTCTTGTTATTTATCAAATTCATACATTTTTATTTTTTCAGTGGCTGTCCGAAAGGAAAACACTGCGTAGTTGAATCCACGAACAAGTTATGCACGAATTCTACTCTGACTTGCTCATGTACACCTGGTAAGAAATTAGTCTATTCATGATTTAAATAGAAATGCATAATTAGAAAATAAATTATTTAAATGGAAATGTGTTTTGTTTATTACTCAGCAAGACTCAATGTCTAGTTTTAATTTTATGCGTCTCTAAGAAGTTTCTATTTCAATCTAAAATATTACGTTAACTGACTGTGAGAAGTGTAACTAAATTGTCGTCTGCAGACAGACGTTGTTGTTTGGTAATGTTTCAATCTAAAATATTACGTTAACTGACTGTGAGAACTGTAAAAGTGTAATCCCTTAACTAAATTGTCGTCTGCAGACAGACGTTGTTGTTTGGTGATGTTGCATTTGTCTTTATACAGGATGCACAGACAATAATCAATTCATACCAATGAACCATTACGTGTCAATAAACAGCTGTACCGTTTGTACTTGTGCCAATAATGAAGAAAATGTGGTATGTAACATTTGTTTTTTTATTTCTTGTTGAAAATGAATCACAAATGTATATCAATTACCTTGAGAGATTGTCATATTTATGATACTAGTATATGTTGTTACTGGTAATCTATGAGTGTTTCCATGGCAATTATTTTGATAAAGAAAAGGGCCCGAGGTCACCAGATTTACTCTGTAATAAAGCTCATCTAACTTTTCACGATTTTGAGTTAAAAACACGGAAACTTTATTCTGTAACTGGACATGTTTGTATATTGATGGCATACAATTGTAAAAAATGATAAAATTATTGCTCAATTGAGGAAAATTTCAGAAATATTAAAAAAAATTATTTTAGTACGTACTCAAATTTTGAGTACCGTGCTCAACATAATTATTCATTTTTTTACATGAAAAAGTATGACGCAAAGGTTTATATCTGAATGATTAAAAAATGATAATGTTTCCTAATCATTGAAATCCAAAAGTTTTATAAACAACTTTATAGTCAAAATAATGAAATAAAAGTTGAGCTTGAGTATTGAGTAAATTTAATGACTTCGGGTCCAGATTATATTAGCTACCCTTATATTTTGTCAGCTGTTTCGTTAAATGCATAGATCTACAGATTTTATTACTCTGAATATTAGATATTTATATTTCATTTTGTAACATTGTATCTGTAAGCGAGAATTTTGTACTGTCTATGGATTTACATATATAAGAGTGCATATACCAAACTGTTCGCCATCACTGAGATTTATACTTTGGTATCTGAGATTTTTATATTTCTATATATTTCATTTCTCAAAACTAATCAATGTTTCGTTCGTTTTGTTTATTTCAGCCTTTTTGTAAGATTCTTTGTAAGAAAACTATTAAGGAAAATGAAATCGACAAATTAGGAGGCGTGACGTAATTCTGTGCTGAACCAAATGCCTTTGAAATCCAGTTTTATTTGAGTCAATAATTTTTAATTAATGTCTAATTATATAACGTTTATTTTGCGTCGTATTTTATGAAAGAAAGATATTGCTTATATAAGTATGTTGTTTTCATTTCAATATCTCTTGTATCTACACAATGGTAATCAAATCGTCAATCAAAGAGAAACTGGGATGTTTATATATATATATAAAGTTCATAAAATTATCCACAGCGAAGTAGATCTAAATTGTTCAATAAGATGTTTTTGTTTCCTCTAGCGCTTTCATGTCTTCAGGAGGATGTATTGATTGTAACTAATTATTGAACAATGTAGATCTACTTCGCCGTGGATAATTTTATGAACTTTATATGACTCTGTACACAGCATTTTAAAACGGATTTAAATATATATATATATATATATATATATATATATATACATATACATATACATATACACATATATATATATACATATATATATATATATATATATATATATATATATATATATATATATATATATATATATATATATATATATCTAGAATCATATATACAAGCGTATAGGTCTACCAAGGTAAATTAACAAATGTTTAGAAATTCAACGGGACTATAACAAATCATGATAGAGGTGACAGATTTGTTTTCGATATATACAGTTACAATCATACATGGAGTCTCTTTTTACCTGTGCACTCCTATTTTTGTGTTGTTTTGGTTTATGACAGAACCTGGATGTGGCATTTTATCTTGGTAGAACTAACAGGGGATGCTTATTCCTCCATGCCACCTGATACCATCTCTTGGTTTACAGAGGTCCATGTTTGTCCGATTTGTACCAGGTTCGTATCTATATATCCTGGACATCCTAAAGATTTATTCTTTGGTATCTGCTATTTTTGCTTTGTATATCCCAAATAATCAATAATGTAAAGTGAGCAGTATTACATATCAGAAAAATAAAGAGAACAACGAATAAACAAACTCTTCCATTAGATTACATTTAGAGCAGACAAATGAACATTTAGATAACCATTTTTGCCCACTAGAAAACTAACAAAAACATACGATTATCAACATACTTTCATTCGTTATTATTGATGATTAATTTTGGGTAGTTCAAAAATACCGAAATGTAACTGGAACAGGATACCAGAAAGCACGATTATTGATGTGCGTGAAAATAGATGGTAGGACGATAAAAGATGTACAATTTACAGATGTGCATTGAAAATTATTCCGATGGAACTGCAAAATCTGCAGGTTAGAGTCGCACACGGTAGATGACCATGTAGAGTAAGACATCGATAAATCGAAGTTCACGGTACCATATATGGCAAAGTTCGAAACACTGATACCTCAACTCATGAATAGTAAAAGAGAACCGTCTGTTTTGTAATATCGAACGTTCAGTTGGGTGCATATGGCTGCTTCAAAACCACATTGGACATATTAGGGCATGGTCGTTTATAATTAGTGCTAAAATGAATTTTAAAAAATCCTCATTCCCATACTGCTGGAACAGGTTTAGATAAAGGTTGTGAAACAATAACTTGTATTTTAACATTGTCTACATAATATACATTTGATTATGATAGTTGTGTATACTGCTGTTACTGATCATGATGTCATAGATTTATTTTGAATTACTACCAAACTTAAACCCTGTTCAAGACCCCGACTGATGAATCAAAAATGTAAGTATACTCACTGTAGATTCTATAACAAGATTTTATCATTTTAGTAGTATTTTTCAAAAATTAAACATGCAAGATGTTCATCAGGGGTCTTCAACAGAAGTATAACACAACGTTCTTTGATATACTGGAAGTCGTACATGGTAAAGAGAACCTTTTCCGATCATTGCTGTCCCGTGACTTAAGATGGCAAAATGATGCAGAATTATGTCATTTTATGAGATCTGACACATTTTGTCACCCTAAAGTATCACAATTACTGATTTTAGGAAAAGGTCTTCAGCATGTGATACCAGCCTTACACATTACATTATATTTCATATGAACCTATCGTTGTTCTTATATAGTCTCAACACATTTGGTACAGGTTTATCAAGGTAAATCGACACATGTTTAAACCTATCATGGACTTTGTTCTTATATGGCGTCAACACATTTGGTACAGGTCTATCAAGGTAAATCGACACATGTTTAAACCTATCATGGGCTTTGTTCTTAGATGGTGTCAACACATTTGGTACAGGTCTATCAAGGTAAATCAACACATGTTAAAACCTATCATGGACTTTGTTCTTAGATGGTGTCAACACATTTGGTACAGGTCTATCAAGGTAAATCAACACATGTTAAAACCTATCATGGACTTTGTTCTTAGATGGTGTCAACACATTCGGTACAGGTCTATCAAGGTAAATCGACACATGTTTAAACCTATCATGGACTTTGTTCTTATATGGTGTCAACACGTTCGATACAGGTCTATCAAGGTAAATCAACACATGTTTAAACCTATCATGGACTTTGTTCTTATATGGTGTCAACACATTTGGTACAGGTCTATCAAGGTAAATCAACACATGTTTAAACCTATCATGGACTCTGTTCTTAGATGGTGTCAACACATTTGGTACAAGTCTATCAAGGTAAATCAACACATGTTTAAACCTATCATGGGCTTTGTTCTTATATGGTGTCAACACATTTGATACAGGTCTATCAAGGTAAATCAACACATGTTTAAACCTATCATGGGCTTTGTTCTTATATGGTGTCAACACATTTGGTACAGGTCTATCAAGGTAAATCAACAAATGTTTACAAACACAAGTCTTAATCAAACAAGATACTTGTCATCACAAACAAATTACAATTTCAGTAATGCATGGAGTCCCAGCAAGCCACCTGTTTTACATGTGCAACCAATTTTTGGAAAGAAGACCGTTTTGTTTTGGATCTTTGACTGAACCAGGATGTGGCACTTTACCTTGATAGACCTTTAGCATGTTTTCCCTCTTGCTTTGTCTAAATATAAAATGTACTGAATCTATGTTTTGTAATAAAATGATAGTGGTATTATATCTGCTAAAACTGAATGAGATAAAATTGTATTACATTAGGAACTTGCAATGGTATATTGCACTATGAAGTATTTTGGAAACGAAAGCTTTTTTTAAGTAAAATGTGTTCTAGACACTGGATTTCAACTTTAAGATGGAAAATAGAGATAGTTATGTTTATCATTACATTCCACATAACTTTTTGCAACATACAAGCACATTCAATTTTATATAGATTTTATATAGAACATATGCACATAATTATCATCATTATTGTATATTTTCTGTATTTCTTAACGACAATAAGTTGCGTTTTGGTTTGTGACTGGCGGTGCAGGAATTTGTTTGGAACGTGGATTGACATTAAAAATGATGCCTTATAATGCATAATTATTTTCTGGTTACTTTTATTTGATTACATTCTGATTACCTTTTCAATACGATTTAGAAATGTTCTTCTCTGAAGTTGACAATGACTATGTAGAAATCCTTTATTACATTATCATATTACGCTCATGCAAGTGCAGCGCTAAATTTTCTCCATCGTCATTCTGCATACACGACAAAACTAATAAAATTAATTCCAGACTGCGCTAATCACATACAGTATAGGAATTTAAGAAATGTATGACTGTGTCTATCTCTTTTAGCTATTGAATATCAATATAAGTAGAAAAATAGTAAATAAAAAGGAAAGAAAAGTTTTTAAAATAAAACCCGCAGCTAATGCCCCATTTAAAACCCAGGTCACAGTAGGTGTGTCAATTTATAGAAACCTCGCTACATTAGCATGACTCTATAGTAGAGCTCATATTTTGTGTCAGTTACATATATTCAGTTACAGTGGGTGACGCTGAATGAGAATGAAAACTATCATTATGTTCGTTTTCATGAAAAACATTGTACTGATGACGTGGACCAAAATGCGTATTACTACTGCTATAGGCATAAGAGATCAAGCACAATCTGTTTATCATAGTGACAATATAGATGACTTATTTCGTCATTTGTAGATTCCACCAAATGTTTCAGAAGATTAAACATACTGATACGCTATCAATCATCCTACATAACTTGAGGTCACAATTTTTTTTTCGAAAATGTCAACAGGTTGTAAACCATTCCTTTATACCATATAAAGCATTTATTTGATTAGTCATGGTGTAGTCATGGGTCCAAAGTCATCAAAGGCACTCAGTACTCGAGCTCAACTAAAGTTTTATGATTTCGAGATAAAAACACCTTTGAAGAAAAACCTTAGAAAGGAAAATCCATCAAAAAATTTCATTTCATTCATTTACGTCAATGAAAAAATAATAACATGTTTCCCGGTCAATCAACCTCAGATAATTTACAAGTAACTGTATATTTATTGTCAAAATGATAAAATTATAGTTGTACTTGAGTTAATATGGTAACTTCGCACTCAGAACTATGAATATAAAAATTGAAATACTAATACATAATACAACACGGAATAAAATCCATCATTTAGGTATATCTTTAAAATATTTTTTTAAATATTAGAATCGTAACGTAGTATGCGTAGGTTTGGTTGCGTTATTAAATTATAAATTACTCTGTATGTGACGGTGGGCTTGATGAATTACATGATTGAATGGATTGCCAGACTGCTATTGAAGCAGAGCAGAGCATATATAATGATTTATGTGCATTAGAAAGACATCATTTCAGCAAACAGCAGTAACCTCAACATGAAACTATGTATTCATATTATTATTTTGATTATCGTCTTAATACAACCTATTTCGTGTTTGTTTAATTCAAAAGCATTATCGAATAAACCTTCTGTATTAGACAAATTATCAAAGAGGTTTGAGAAAGCGTATAAAAATGGTAGAAAACAAAGGAAATCGGCTATCGCAAGAGGAGGTGAAACAGCGACAACGACCAGGACGACAACGATTGCTCCGACAACAACAGCATCGACAACAGCTGCATCGACATCAACTGCACCTACAACACCAACAAACAGTGTGGCGTCTAACTGTGTATCGATGTAAGTTTAGTTACTATATACACGTATCTTTCTATATGCATTTGTTAAAGTATAAAAAGGTAAACTAGAGTCGGTGTCAGATTAGTGGACAAAAAATAAACGTGACGCTTTATAACAGTAAATACAAATATAGGCCATATATATGGGGCGCCAAAATCACATTAATGAGTTAAACCTAATTTTGCTCAGTTAAACATAGTTTTTCCCAGTTAAACCTAGTTTTTTCTCAGTTAAACCTAGTTTTCCCACTTAATGTGGGTTACGAGTTCTACATTTTCTTCAGTTAATCCTCATTTTTCTCATAATCCATACTAACTTGAGAAAAACTAGATTTAACTGAGAAAAACTAGGTTTAACTGCGCCAAATACTCTTTGATGTTTTTGTGGTGCAGGTACGGCTAGGTTTAACGCATGTTTGTAATATTGGCACAGTTACGCGTAGTTTTATTCAGTTAAGCATAGTTTTTCTCCAGTTTTTTGTGGGTTACCAAGAAAAACTAGGTTTAACTGGAGAAAAACTAAGTTGAACCGGGGAAAGTCTAGATTTAATTGATGAAACACGCCGAAATTATAATACTGAGCTTATCCTGATGTTTCTCGAGATAAACCTAATTTTGCCCAGTTAAACCTAGTATTTCTCCAGTTTAAATGGGTTAAGAATTAAACCTGATTTTTCTCCAATTAATCCTCATTTTTCTCGTAAACCACCATTAATTTATAAATTAGGATTAATGTATATTAATTATACTCATTAATGCGATTGTGGCGCAGTTAAATCTAGTTTTTCTCAGTTAAACTAGGTTTTTCTCGAGAAAGAAAACTAAGTTTGACTAATTTTTTGACTTTGGCGCAGTTAAACCAAATTTATTGCTCGTTAATGTGGGTTACTGAGAAAAAATAGTTTTAACTTGAGAAAAAGAGGTTTAACCCTTTCACTCCTAAATATCTAGATGATGTGCTTTCTCTATTGTTTGGACCAGTCTATTATGATCTGTAGGGTTGAAAGGTTAACTGGGATTTTAGAGTGCCATACATGTATGCTACCTTTACTTTGGCATGTTCTTGCATTTGTAATATAGAATTGTCTTTTTACTACTGACAATTGTAAATTCATACATCACATTTCTTTAGTGGCGATTGTGAGGCAGGATACCAATGCGTGATTGAATCCACTTTATGTACGAATTCAAACATGACGTGCTCATGTACACCTGGTAAGTACTAAATTCTGTTTACCTGGAAATTGTCGCCCCTGGTTTTTTTGCACCTGGTTATTTTCGCCCATGAACGACAGAAAACACATTCGTCCCGTCTAGAATTCGCCCCTAAATCGCCATATACACCTGATACGTAACTAGCAAATCTGTTTGTGAGTTTAAATGGAAATACATAATTACTGAAGAAATTGTTTGACAAGGAAATATTTTGTTTTATTTGTATGCAAGACTAAATATCAAGTTATTATCTATATGCACCAATTAGGGAATTTCTATTTCCGTCGAAACTGTTAACTGTTATAACTGTTACCTGCAATTGGTGATGTTGTATTTGTTCATTTTATTCAGGGTGCATACTCGTTAATCAGTTCATACCAATGGACACTTACGTATCAACAGTGAGTTGCACTGAATGTACTTGTTACGAAAATACAGAAAATGTGGTATGTTACATTTGCTTTTTATCTTTTGTCGAAAATGAATCACAAATGTACATCAATTATCTGGAACTGAAAAATCGTCACATTTATGATACGAGAAAAGTATTCTACTGGTAATCTGTGGGTATTACCATGGTAACGACTTCATAAAATAAAAAGAACATTATATTAGCTACTCCTTTTTGTCAGCTTTCTTTGTTAAATGTATATATCTACAGCTTCTGTTACTTTCGAAGTCATAAATATTTCATTTTGTTTTTGCCATAAGAAAGTTTATAAAAATATATGCAAATATTTGATTATTGGACAAATACGTCGCTCTGCAAATCAGGTGCTGATTGATCGCATGATTCGTCGTGGGTCCACAGTCACGTCCAAATGTAAACAATGATTCCTGGTTAAAATGTATATAAACAATAAAGTCTGTATATCTAATACAACATTTTGTCGGTGGAACACGGTGCAGTATTTGCATACAAGTCATAACGCTCACCGTTAAATTTTGAGTTTATACACAATTTCTCATATGCCTGTGTAATGTTCGTACGGTGAATGAGCCCTAGCATATAGGATCATATGAGAAGTTTAGACACAAGTGTGTATTACTTCTTAGTCGAGCCATTAATATCACGTTTCGTATAACTAAATTGTCTTTTTGCTGTTTATATTCTGTAAAATTCCTTACAGGGGCATTAGCTTTGTTTACCAAAAGACTTATTTCGATATTTGTCCACTTTAACTACTTGTATTTGATGTCCAATAACCAATAATATCTATAGACAGACACAAAAAATCTTGTATTCCTATATATTTTGTGAAAATAAGGTCAGTTCCAGAGTGGTAATAATATACAAATAGTAATATTAAGTTAGTCAAATTCAATTGAAAAATTGTCAAACCTGTATTTCTCAAGCAATTTTCACAAAATATATTGGAATTGAAGAATTTATATGCCTGTATATATCTCTTTTTGTTATTGTAGATCAGTTTAAGTAGCAAGAAGGAAAAAACAACAGTTAATGTCCCTTTAGTATGTACTGCATTCTCTGATATCTTTGATTTCTTGTTCACTGGGATGTATCGCTTTTACATAAGTATGGGAGTTGTCATTTTCAATAAGACACCATTTGTATATTCAAATGTCATAAAAGATTCCATGGATTAATAGAATCTACTCCTTCCTTGAGGGTATGACAAAGGAATCTCAATCCGAGGGTAAGATTCTTGAATGAAAAACTTGAGGCTTGCCGAGGGATTGAGATTCCTTTGTTATACCCTCAAGGTATTATTTTTCTGCCATGATTTAAATACATGTAGATTTGAGATCTACGCAAATGAAATCTGACATTATGTGCAGCTTCTAGATGCCGCAGACACACTACAGCAGAAATTGTATTGTGACGTCATAGCGCGTGTAGCTTGTCAATGCTCTAGGGGTTGACAAGGAAATCATTCCCCGTTAAAATGACAAACGGCAAAATTCGTGAGCAATGGGAGAAAGCCTTTTGAATTAGATGCTTCTCACTGAGATAAGCTTATGCTTCATAAGAATAAAGAACAAGATCAGTTAATAATGAGACACACTTGTCGTTGATTTACTGAAAGACAACAGTTTTATATTGCCAATAGGAAATAATGACATTGTTTTGGTATCCACTTCATCGTCATTGAATTTTTTCACCAAAAACTAATGAAATGCATCTTGTACATTTAAAGTATGAATACTGTTTACTACAAATTGATTCCATTGTGGTTGTGTTTTGCAAATGAACTTGTTATTTCAATATTTCTACCTATTGACTAAACAAAACTCATAAACGTCTTTTTTGTTTTACTTATTCAAGATACTTTGTCGGAGAACTAATTGCAATATTGAAAACGACCAATTAGGAGGCGTGACGTAAATCTATGGCTGTACCAATTGCCTTTGAAATCCATTTTTTTTCTTTTTTTTAAAGCAATAACATTAATTGTCTAGTTATGTAATATTTGTTTTGTGTCGTATGTTATGTATTAAAGAGACTATTATATAAGTACGTGTTGTTTTTACTCTGTTAACTCACAACAATTAAAAAGGCATTAGCTGTGGGTTTTTTTCAAAACATTTCCCCCCTTCTTCAATACTCATATTTATATACAACGACAGAAAAGAGATTTACACAGGCATAACAATTCTTAAATCCCTATAAATTTTGTGAAAATTGCTTGAGAAACCCCTGTTTGGCCCCTGGAGAAACACCTGTATAGTAATATAAGAATTCTTATGCATGTGTATAGCTCTTATTTGTTATTCTACATCAAGTTCAAGTAGTAAAAGTAGAAAAAATCTAAATATTTGATTTGGCAAACAAAAAAATTGTCAAATTAAAAGCAACATTCAGTTTATTCTTCACATTCAAAGGTCTCTAATTGGAGTTTTTTAAGGGTCTGACTTGATATCCCATGACAATGCCGACTGTTTCCTGAAAGACCCGGTCTCCAAAATTACATACATTTTGTATATTGAAATTCCTTTATTGTTTTCTATCCATTTCAGTGTATCTATGTGAATTTGTGGGTAATTGGACATGCGGGATCGTTGTATAGTTCGACATTAAAGCAACAATTTGAGAAAATATATATTTTTAAATTTTGCAATAGCTGTGTAGAATATTTGAGTATTCACATTTTATTTATACCACTTTTGTAATAACCATTTGTAAAGTATTGTATGACATGACAAAGTCATATTAATGAGCTAAACTAAGTTTTTCTCAGTAATCCTCATAAACTGGATAAAAACTAGATAAACATCGACAACATCACAAAAATGAGTTAGATATGATAAAAAATACCAAAGTTACAGCCTTAAAAGGAGTTAAAATCTCTCTATATATATGCTCAATTTTATGAATCTCTGCAAAAGAGAACTTGTAACAGTCAATAAACATTTACCTCATCTACAAAGGTTCCTCAATAAATCATCACCTGAGAAATATTTCAACAAATCCAAACCAAATAAACAGGAAAACTTTTCCTTAGTGTAGACTAAATAATGAAACATTCAAGTTAGCTGCTCTAAATGTGTACTGGAAACAAAAATCGTGCAATTTATTAACAATTCAATCTTTATTTAATGTTAGAACTTCATAGTAGCATCAATATAGAAAGTTGAGGCAGCACCAAACATACATGTATATTTACAAAGCGACCGTTATTTCCTTCATTGAAAGTATACAGACCAGTTGCGTTGTATATTTCATGCTGGACGCAGTTACTCAGCTGTTACGTCATATGAAAACCTCCCCCACAAAGTCAATTATATAGAATGAATTTCGTATCCAGCTGACTACAGATTCACAGAAAGTGGAAATATATATACTTCGTGCTGCACAGATTTTTTCCATGAGCCATTGCACGTACATTCCATGTTATTTCCAAATATGAAAACGTTGTCATGTTTAGATTTCCATATCTGAAGTTTGCAATCAAATTCAGATAAATCTGTCCTGCTGTTGTTAAAACAATCCAATGTCTTCATATAGGAGAAAATTCATGTTTCTTAAAAATATACAAATTTTGTTTAGAACATATTTTGATATTTACAATTTTCCTAGATAACGAACAAGACGTTTGTCATGATATTACTTAAAATTGATATGTTTTTTTCCAATAAGATAAATATTCGCCAAAACACCTTGTTTAATACACAAAATATCATCTTATTTTTGAAATGTATCGTTTTTCTGATTCTCGTTTTATTTTCGGTTTAATGACTTTCGAGTTTTGGACTATGGCTATGTTATTCACTATTATCATTTGATCATTTTCTCGTAAAAATGTCAATACTTCATAAAACCAATTGGTCTTTCAGTTAAGAATATTCTACAGAAATGTGATGAATTTACTTAATATTGGCATGCGTATAACACTTGCTTCCAGTAGGAATGAAAAACATGACATAATCACTTATATTTGTAAACTGGAAAACCCCGTTTGTAATAAAAATATGAATGTAATTTTCTGTCAATTGCAGATTCATACAAATATTATTGGATCGTAAAAATAACATTGCGCATACACTACTTGTCACTTGAATAATAGCTTGAGGTTACAAAAATGCCATTTCTTGCTAAAATGACGTTAATATTTAATGTTATTTATTTTGTTAACCTACATTTAAGATATAATTAATTGTTTAAATTACGTGATTACGTGATGTATGCAGTCTTCGTGTTTCTTTGTCCGTTTATAGTATATTATATATAATTTAATAGTAGTAGTAGTACAAAAACAACAACGATGATGGCGACGACCACGACGATAATGATCGTGTAGAATTGTCAAGCTTAGTGTAATATGTGGCATTGGTGATAAGTCACATCTGCGACTTTATTTTGTTTTTCTGGTTACTTATTAATGACAATGTATAAATTGACACTTACTAAAGCTCTTATTAACTATATCAAACTATCACCCGTTATATATTTAGTTTATATAATTATATACCTCTATATAATTAATATCAATATGATTTTTATAAAAGAAAGTTGTCAAACACATTCCATCACAATTTATAAATTGCCTGTAAAATAAATCAGTAATACCTCGTGTATGTACTATACATAACCTCAATTAATGTGACAGAAATTTAAATAATTAATAAAACTGTATTCTGAGTGAGTTACAGGAGAACGGTGGAATGGAATTCCGTGACGTTTGAGTTACTTGGAAAAACCACCTATAAATTACATTCCTATTATATTACATGTATATATAAATTATATATTTATAATTTAATCTGTCTAATTTATCAAAACATATTCTACTTTATATCGACCTTAGGAAGTGTTCAGACCAATGAAGTGCTCTATATACGTAATTATGTGGGGAAATACACAAAACTGTGGCAAATTGTGAGTTTTAGTTTTTATGAAAACATGTAAATATAGACGGAGGAAAATGTAATTAACGTTTACCAATGACTTCGCAGAATTATTATTTAATATCTGACGTAATGTGTTCAGGGTTGGACATATGGGAAGCTTTGCATAATTAGTAATGGCTATGCATTTGACGTGGGGCGGGATATATTACGTAAATACTTTACACGATCTACATTTATCGGATTGTGAGATGTCTATAAAACGACTACTGCATACCTCATGGACAGTAGTTTTGTAGAATTCTAGAAGTACATCACTTTAGAAGATAGCAGCTTTAAAATGAAAATTTGTTTTCATATCATTGTTTTGATTGTCATCTTCGTGCAGTCAGTTTGGTGTTTGTTTTATTCACAACCGTCCGTCATTAAATCTAATCTGTTTCAACAATTAGCAGAGGCGATAGAGAAGACGTTAAAACATGATAAACAACAAAGTATATCATCTGCTGCTACAATAGTCACTGAAACATCAACAACGACGACAACGACGACAACACCGATGACGACCATGGAGTCTAAATGTTTAACGGAGTAAGCATGCAACTATTTATATATCCACGTGTTTGGGGGGATTCTTTTGCAATGAAAAAGGCGAAACTTCATTAGAGCACATACTTTCATATATTGTTATTTGGTTTTAATTTGCATGTAAGCTTCTGAAAACTTAAATGGGTTACAAACTATTATTTCTAAATAAAATTTACAATATTAGTCCGCGTATTAGGCCATTTATTAGTACTTTCAGTGGTGTAATGAAAACGACATGCGAATTGTTTGAATTTATCTTTTGTTTTCAAATGTTTCTTTAGAGTATCAAAAGTTCTTAGGCTTTAGCGAGTCACCATGCAAACACCTTAATATTAACGATATTTTGGTATGAAGCGTCACATATATTTTCATTTCATGTAAAAGTACAGCCTAAGTATGTATCTTATACACACACGATGCCATATTGGTATATTGATATAAATGCACTGTAAAAGCCAGAAATCTGGTGTTATATGTAAATATACAGGAATTGGATTTTCAAAACTTTGACTTCAGATTCCATGAGGTATAATATTTTTTGCCCAACCCTACCCACACAAGCTTTGCAATTTTAGGCTTTAGAGAGTAATTTTAATATCCGCCTTTTTAAAATTCTTAGCTTGATTCTATTTGAATTTGATTTAGGACACACTGAGGATGTAAACATTCAGAAAGGGTTTCTGTTTACAGCTTTCATTGCTACTTTTATAATAATATGACAAATAGAATTTCTCGGTCATATTTTTAAGTATTTTCCGAGATCGGGATCGTGAATCGGAATACTTGTTATCTCATACCTTTAAAAGTCGCTTTGTTATAACTGAATTTTAGAGGAACGAGTGATCAATTCCGAATAACACTGTGGCACATACTATCTTGCATTGTGCGTAAACATTTACTTATTGGGTTAAACTGAAAATATATTGGAGTGACTCAAAATAATTGCTTAGTACATAATAAACATTATTGTTTACGAAGATTATAAAATAGACCGGTTTTATAAACATAAGAAATGTATACACTGACATTATTCAGGTAATCCTTTAGACATTATTCAGGTAACTCTTTAGAATTATTCAGGTAACCCTTTGGACATTATTCAGATAACCCTTTAGACATTATTCAGGTAAACATTATTCAGGTACCTCTTTAAACATTATTCAGGTAACCCTTTAGACATTATCCAGGTAACTCTTTAGACATTATTCAGGTAACCTTTCAGGTATTATTCAGGTATCTCTTTAGGCAATATTTCAGGTAACTCTTTAGACATCATTCAGGTTACCCTTTAGACATTATTCAGGTATCTCTTTAGGTCGTATTTCAGGTAACTGTTTAGACATTATTCAGGTAACCCTTTCGACATTATTCAGGTAACCCTTTAGGCATTATTCAGGTAACTCTTTAGGCCATTGGGTCTCTTGATTATTATTATATACTAAATTCATATTTTCTATTTTTCAGTGGCTGTCCGGTAGGGAGTCATTGCGTGCTTGAGTCTATGAATACGTTATGTACGGATTCTACTCAGACTTGCTCTTGTACACCGGGTAAGCGTCGAACTAATCTTTTGTAAATTAAAAAGTTTAAAAGTGGAAAATGTAATTACGTAATAAAAGTACCCTCAACAGAAATATATATGTATTTGCATTTATCATGAAACAAGACCGAAGATCTAATTGTTATTTATGTGTACTATTACATCTATTTTATATCTGATCTGAACTGATGAAGTCATATTGACAGATCACTTTTAGCATTTGGTTTTGCTTATTTTTGCAAAAATATAATTTTGGTAGTGTCATTTGCTAACTTTTAAATGTGCTCACTTTTAAATGTCAAATTTAAATGTTAGCAAATGACGGTAATATGTTTAAATATTACAAAATTTCTATTTCCCTTAATTAAAATATTTAACAATTATAAACTTCTTGACATGTCGTTTGCAGACAATAGCGTTCGCATTGTATATATTTTCTGACTATTTTTTTTATACAGGATGTATATTTGATAAAAGATTCATACCAATGAACAGCTACGTCTCAACAGGAAGATGTACTGAATGTACATGTGTAAATAATACAGAAAATACGGTATGTAACATCCGCTTTCAAATACTAGAATATAAAATATATCAATTATTAAGCATCTGAATTTTATATATGTTCATCTTATAATTGGTAGGCGTTGCCATGACAAAGACTCAGTGAGACAAAATAGAACAAGATGGATTGAATTGTTACGTCTGTTCGATCGCCCCACATTATGTAATCTAAAAAACTACCACTCTATTATTAAATCAATGATGTATACATTACTCTAAAAATTATAAAAGGTGGTATCCTATGCTGTAAATTCACATGTCTCCTAACCCACCTACACTTGGGTCTTTAATTCTATAAATGAACACCTAATTGTTTTTGCCTAAACATTTTTATTCAGTTGGTTTTGAAACTAAGAGACACAACATCCATTTGATATTCGTGAATCCGTACTGTAGAAATAATGCAACGAGTTAAGATTCTGTTTCCGGTATATTTGAACTTTAAATTAAAATAATAGACTTTTTACCTGTAAAGTAACAGTACAAATTACTGGACATAATTTGAACAAATTTAGAAAATAAAATGTGTTTCAGCATATATTTTTTTAAACTATATAAACGCTTATCAAACGTTACTCTGACAATGTGATAAAAATAGGAATTGTGACCTATATTATCTACCCAATTCATCTTCATATTGTACCTAGAATACATTTTGCACATTACAAATGAAGATATAGTATTTCTCCATTACACATTTTCCTTCCCCTTTTCGATTGCGTTTGCGATAATCATATGTATCTGATTTATTATTTTATTAAAAAACGAAAGCTCATCATGTAAAGTTTTTAATAGTCATTTCTTATTTCAGATTCTTTGCCAATTTCGTATTTGCCAAACTGAAGACAATTTAGGAGGTGTGACGTAAATCTGAAATCATTTTAATAATCTTGGAAATCCACATTTTGTATCAAGAAGAATTTTCACTGTCAATTCTTTTTGCATTTAACTTATTTTTATGAAATAAAGACGTTATTTTTATACTTTTATATTTTTATATTATTTCAGTGTTGACTTGAAGAATTATTGTACTTTTAAATCCACCTCACACAAAAGTATAGAATTGTATTAGAATAAAATAAACACGTTAACCAGAATCAGTCCATATAGTACAGGTCTATCAAGAAAACGTTGTACATCCGGGATCTGATAGAAACCCAAATAACACTGTCTATATTCCAAAAAAATTCTGGCTCCGATTCCTTGCATTACTGTAGGTCCAATATGTTGTGCCGATATGTAGCCTGTCACCCATGTTAATATTTGTAAACATGCACCCATGTTAAAGTTTGTAAACATGCACCCACGTTAAAGTTTGTAAACATGCACCCACGTTAATGTTTGTAAACATGCACCCATGTTAAACTTTGGAAACATGCACCCACGTTAAAGTTTGTAAACATGCACCCACGTTAATGTTTGTAAACATGCACCCACGTTAAAGTTTGTAAACATGCACCCACGTTAATGTTTGTAAACATGCACCCATGTTAATGTTTGTAAACATGCACCCATGTTAAAGTTTGTAAACATGCACCCATGTTAATGTTTGTAAACATGCACCCATGTTAATGTTTGTAAACATGCACCCATGTTAATGTTTGTAAACATGCACTAATCTAAATGTATGAAAACAAATATAATGGCCAGTTTGATTCACTGCTAATTTTGTAAATGAACAAGAAAACATGCAAAATTTTCTTTTATGTTTTTCCTTTTGCAAAACTAGGATACTTGTTATTTACATTGTACTCAACAAATTGAAAAAAAAAACTGTTCCTCCTGAAAAAGAGGATGGATTTGTTAAAAACTCTGTAGTTTGTGACTTCTGAGGAATATTGATAATGTCTGATCTTCCTAAACATCATTAACAATACCAAAGTTATAATTACACAAGAGGCGAAAACAAATCGAGACGATCGTTTCTGTAAAAAAGACTTCATCAGTTATACCTTAGATTTGATTTAAATGTGTATTTCCAAAAGGAAACAAAATGTGTCATACATGGCCAGATATTACATCTTAAAAATGAGGAAGTGATACTTATAAAGGGAGAATTAACATAATATGATGCCCCGTTTGGCGTCTTTTTCTTTGAAACGTCAATGTATGCCGGTATATATCCATTTAAAAGATGTCAGTAGAACGTACAAATGTTGATCAGATTAGTAGTTCACATCAGAACTGTGATATCTTTTGGATAGGTGACTTGGAGCTGAGACTAAAAAGAAGGTTGATGAAGTATAAATATTAACGCCGATTTTACAATAGCACATATACATCATAAATATAAACAGTTGACATCGCTTTGAGCAAGATATTCTGGATTGGCACATCATTGCAGAGACAAATGTAAAAATGTCACAGTCTTCTTGCTATCCTAATCTAGTAAATAACAATATGACACTTTTAAAAAAATTGTGAATATCCATCAATCTATTTATATATCTGTCTGTCTGTCTGTCTATCTATCTATCTATCTATCTATCTATCTATCTATCTACCTATCTCACTATTTCTTATGTTATTTCTTATGTTATTTCTTGAAATGTTAGAAAAGACATATAGCGATACATGTAATGACTATGATTACTCTGAGGCATTTGACAATCTTATGGTTTGAGCATTTGTTTAGTATTTTTGCAAAACTATAACATTAGTATTATTTTTATAATATTGACTTCTATATAATGAAAATCTATACAGATTCTATACCTATTTTACAATTTCGACAGATTCCTGACTAAGCCGATAACTTGACAACCAACAATTGGAAATGAAAGATAAACAAGTTATACTGAAGATACGTATTCTTCATAAGATGTAACAAAGCATGGTTGTTTACGTAATATCTTATGGCTCTGTTTGTAACTTAAACATAGAATTCAAAGTCTATTAAGGCTTTTGTAATGTAAAATGATAATTCATATTTATTTTCCTGTTTTGATAAAATGCATCCAAAATACATATATCCAAAATGTTATGTAAAATATTAGTTCATTTAAGAACAATGTTCTAATATTGGTATCAGAAAAGATTTTTATATAGTATTAATACTGATAATGTTTCAGTTTTCATTTTATCTATGATAAAGGTTTACTTGTCGAACCTGATAGCATATTGACACTTCAGCTGTTACAACCGCAGATTTGTTCAACGAGCTAAATGTCATCAACCTGACGCGATACTTACATTGCCCCCAGGTTCCGACTGACACATCAAATTGATCGGAGTTTTTTTTATATATATTTAACAGAACTATGTATCCGTATCCTTTTTCATTTCAGTTGCAATAAGAATTTCTTTCTTCAGACACAAGAAATGAATTTTGCTTTCATATGCTTTATCCCGTATAAGTGGAAATTTTAGCAAGACGCAAATTCAGCGTTTTGGCCTAAAAATATGGTACTGTATTGTTGTTTAAATTCACGGGGAGAAAATTTAGCGTTTTTCTGAAAGGAACTTATTCACGGATATTGAATTTTGCTCAAGATTGGTTATGAGTTGTCTTTCTGATATTTCATCAGTTTAACGTATTATATTCAAGGGTATTTATTTTCTTTGAACGCGAATCCCCGCGATTAAAAGCAGCTATACAGCATATAATTGTAACGGGAAATAATTTCAGCAATTAAATGATTAAAAAAAAGAAATAACTCTTACCTACGATGGGGAATGAATTGTTGGCAATATTAAATTTTAGGAATCTCAACAAGCTCCGTAATAATGCCAAAATTTAATCCTCGCTAAAATTTCTGCTTATACGGTATACTAATATTGATACAATGAATTTAGCATAATGATTTCTTGATAATTCTCAATATGTTCTTCAACGTGAAGAATGAATATGACTTAGTCAACAATAAATATCAATCAATAAATATCAATCCTAAGAACGGTGTTTGACAGAAATAGAGAAATATTTATTAAATAAATAAAAAAATATGGTACTATAAAAAATTTGAAATAAATGTAAAACTACAAAATGGGAATCTGAAGTACGAAACTACAAGATACTACATATGCTGTTCCGTGTAACTCCCTTATTTACAGTTACAGTATGGCGGTTCACTTTGTCAACAAGGCCTACAAGTACGAAATAATCACTATAATTCCAGTTGAGATTGTTCATATTTTCAATAATAGCATAAACCTCTAGGAGGAAGGACACACAGGTACTGTACTATTCTGTTTCCCATGGATATTATATGATTAAAGCCATGCCTGGTTACCAATCGGCAATCTGACAGTCTGAGTGTCACTCGCTAGATTCATTTATCAAACATTTATTTACCATCAAATGCCCGAGGAACCTGTTGTACTGTATTATCCGCACCCCCATCCCTGAGAAAAATTTTAGAGTGAAGAGAGTGCGGATTATACACAGCCGATTACAGTATATATATACATATATATGACACTCAAAAATAACATTAACAAGTCAATCCTAGTTTTTTTCAGTAACATCTTTTTTTTTCTCCAATTAGTTTGTCTTCACGAAAACCTAGTTTTTCACGGTTAAACTTCAATTTTCTCCGATTAATGTGGGTTAAGAGTTAAACCTAGTTTTTCTTCAGCTAATCCTAGTTTTTATCGTAACCCACATTAACTGGAGGAAATCAAGGTTTAAGTAAGAAAAAACTAGGTTTAACTGCGCCAAAATCACTTAAATGCTCATGTGATTGTGGCGTAATTAAACCTAGTTTTTTCAGTTAATTTAGGTTTTTAAAGAAAAGTAAAATTGAAGAAGTACCAATCGATAACCAAAATTCAAGTCCATTATAACACGACGAATTAGATGTGTAAATGGTCTCAACATGAAGAACAATTGCAAATCCCAAACGAGATAAGACCAGGTGTCCGGAAGGAGTCAGCGTCTTCTGCTGGCATGTCACACTCGTTGCAAACCTTTCTAGTCGAATTCGGTGAAAAGGTCAAGTTTGGTGATAAGGTCAAGTTCGGTGAAAAGCACGATTGGTGAAAGGGAGTCACTGTCTGTGGCCGTGCTCCAGAATACTATCTTATATTTCTAGACTTCATTATGTTAAACAAGATCTCCGTATCGAAAATAAGGTGTAACTCATTTTTGTGATTTTGTTCAATCTTTTCAAGAAACAGAATGAATGAAAACTTTAATGGGATGAGACGCTTCCCGCAATGTTTTGCACAAACAATAACCCTAAAATAAGTAGAAATTGTTTAAAACCCGTTTAAAATATATATCAAATTACATTAAAACATTTCAGCTTCAAATCAAATTGACACGTATATTATTCATCCTATAGCATTATTTCTGTGGTCTCATCATTCATAGTGTTGTTGTTGAATATTAATGAAAATGTGAGCTTCACCTTGGAAAATATCTGTATTTAACGGTCTATATATATTGGCTATCACAACATTGTGTTATTCTCATTCAGTATTTAGAATGTATAAACTTTTTATGATGTCAAGTTTCGTTGTGTACGGCTTTCTTCAATATACGGGGATAGTTTCATGTAGTCCAGTACACACTACTCTTCCTGCTCCTCCCTTTACACCAGGACCACCAATACCGGGGTGTCTAATGACGTAAGTATGATGGTTAGTTTTAGTGGTTTGTTATTAAATATGTTAAAGTTACCTGTTGTTGTTGATTTTGTAACAAATCTAGATTCAATATGAACCGTGAAGTTAATCAATATGGAACCATTACAAATGTCAATATTAACATAACAATATCTAGTGTAATAATGTTACACATACACACACGCGCGCGCGCACGCTTAGGGGTGTAAAACGCCATTTTTAAATGAGAAACTAGTTCCGTTTTCTCTTCTGAATTAAACATCTCAGTTAAGTTGTGGTTTGGAATAGCAATAGAACAAAATATCAAATAATTAATTTATTATTTGAGGTTTTGACTTGTTCATTTGGACATACTTCCCCAATGCGTCTCTAACCTCTACAATGGCAGTCAGACAAATGCGTCCATGGAAAAGAAAATGAATTCTGGATATCTCGAATATATCTATATCTATCTATCTATCTATCTATCTATCTATCTATCTATCTATCTATCTATCTATCTATCTATCTATCTATCTATCTATTAATCTATCTATTTATCGATCTATCTATCTATCTATCTATCTATCTATCTATCTATCTATCTATCTATCTATCTATCTATTAATCTATCTATTTATCTATCGATCGATCGATCTATCTATCTATCTATCTATCTATCTATCTATCTATCTATCTATCTATCTATCTATCTATCTATCTATCTATATCTATCTATCTATCTATATATATATATATATATATATATATATATATATATATATATATATATATATATATATATATATATATATATATATATATATCTATCTATCTATCTATCTATCTATCTATCTATCTATTCACGAGTTTCCATCTCATTTATAATACTCGTTATCGATTTTCCAACGAGCCAAAGGCTTGCACTATGGAAAATTCAAAATCTCATATTATAAATGTGAATTTGAATGGAAAATTGTGACAGACAATATATATATATATATATATATATATATATATATATATATATATATATATATATATATATGTTTATATATATATATATATATATATATATATATATATATATTCTTTGCAAATGTTTCAGGGGATGTTCTGAATCTGGATCTGAATGCATGACAAATTGTGAGAATGATTTGTGTCCTTGTGTAAATGAACATTCTAATTGTTCATGTGTTAAAGGTACGTGAATTATATTTTGTGTTCTATTGTTTTATTGTTGTTACATATCACGTATGAAAATGTGTTAAACAGAGAGAGAGAGAGAGAGAGAGAGAGAGAGAGAGAGAGAGAGAGAGAGAGAGAGAGAGAGAGAGAGAGAGAGAGAGAGAGAGAGAGAGAGAGAGAGAGAGAGAGAGAGAGAGACTTGTGCTAGTTTCAAGTTTGAACGTAGCGGTTACACGTGTTCTGTCTGCTAGTATTATTAATAAGCGTCGTAATACACCTGATAGCGCCAGAAATTATTGCCACACTGTAATTAACTTTACAAATTGTTTTGGAGTGAAACAAATACCAAGTTTGTGAAAATAATATCGGATATTTTAGTATTATTTATATATAATAGTTTATCTTACAACAGGGTGTTTTGGAGGTCCGAGGGATACATTTATGAAAATAGGCAAAACAGTGAAGAATGAAATGCTCTGTCAATTATGTACCTGTATCGGAACTTCTCAAGGAACCCGGGTATGTTTGTTCTATCTGGAATTTGAATATGTTCTTAAAAGATCGTAATAATCAAATATCTAAGGATCACTGTCGTCCATTCAAAGAACAAGAATTGTATAAAAATGTCATCCTTCAGGAAACAATTTGTATCATTATATAACACTGTATTTTGTACATGTATATAGTTTTGTATACATTTATTAATTCTAAACCATGCACTATTACTCTGTCGGTTGGGACACACTTTGATTTGAATTTTGGATAGTGTTTAATGACACACTAAACAATCTTTCAATTATATTGTGGCGGCCAGTTTTAATGGTGGAGGAGTGAATCCAGTGACAACCGGCCTTCTGGAGTAAACTGGCAAACTTTCTAACTTTCAAACTTTCAAAATCATCTTACTTATGGGTTCCAGGCTGGTTTGAATCTGCGCTGACCAGAAGTGAAACTTCATGGTTAAAAGAGCAATACTGATACTACTATGTCACGGACACATCCGACATCCAGCAGAGGCAGCGAGTCCATATTTGGTCTGTCTTTGTAGATGACAACCACTCCAAAACTGACTATTTGAAACTTCATTCAATGTAAAGTGAAGAAACATACATCGGTGAACTCGTGTCAATAAACAAAATTTATAAAACGATTTCCAACAATATAAAAATCACAGATACCAAAGTATTGACAATCAGGATGCCCAGGATATATATATATATATATATATGGTGAATATTGGACAGACACGGACCTCTAGAAATCTAGAGATGGGTTCCTAGAGGAGTAAGCATCCCCTGTTGACTGGTCACGTCCGCCGTGAGTCCACAGCCAGATTCTAGTGAAATATGTGAGGAATACATTCTCGTCCTCGGTACAGACGACTCAACGACCGCTACTGAACAGCTTACTCATCATTTTATTTAGTGCAATATAGTTATTGCAATCAAGGTATTATTATACCAACCGTAAAATTTACGGAAAGTTGACAACACTTATCATTCCCTCTGTATATGAAATGTTGTTATGTAGAACACACTAATATATCTGTTCATCTGTGATATGCAGGCGATAGCGGGATATTACTACTAAAATCAAGAAGTCTGCTTGTTATTTTCCTGTCTGGTTCTATAGTAAGTAAAATGTCCAAATAGGAAGCGTAGTGCTTGATTCTGTTGTGTTTTTAATTTCTTGTTCGTTGGGATATATCGCAATGACATACGTATGAAAATTGTCATTAATGATTGACAGAACGTCTTTGAATGTAAGATTAAAGGCTACTGCTATGTTTTCTTTTGATTGATCCGATGCTTCTGAATGAATTCTGCTTCATAAAAGAATAGGTCAGCCAACGTAGGGGCACCATTGATTCCCATAGGAATACCGAACCGACATTTTGCTGAAGGACTTGGTCTTCAAACAATACAAATATATTGTCTATCAGAAATCCCAGAATCCTTTTTATATCAATTTGGTTACATTTTTTGTGTGGAATCATAGTGGTGTTAGACGAAATAAGTATCATGATAACCTATGATTAAATATTCAAATTACTATCCTCCATGGACTCGAAAAATGAAACTGGCGAGGCGCGTTTGACTTTCATCATATACCATTATCATATTCTCATGAATGTTTAAGATAATACGTTGCTAAATGTTTCATCCATTTCTTCTATTTCAGCTTGATTGTGAAATTAAGTATGGTATATGTACCACTACACTCGGACCACTAGGGGGAGTTGTCTAAGGCACTTGTTTCGTCTTGTCACAACAAAATAAAAACTCTAGAAATTTGATTGAACAAATATTTCATCAGTTTAATAACTTCATTAAATCACATTTTCATTTGCCATTCATATTTATGAGTTGAAACCTAAAACATGACAAGGAGACACTACATTTATATATGAACAACAAAACGTCTTGAGATATACTGTATATCTAGACATTTTCGCTACCGCTTAATTTTCGCCTAAAGATGAGAAGGCGAATTTGAATAGAAGCGGAAGTTAAATAATTGTAGCACATAATGCCATCAACGATACTTAATTATTAACGGCGAATTTATGACGTGTGAAAATGTTTTCTGTCGTGCAAGGGCGAAAATAACCCGGGGCGAAAATTTCCGGGTATAGAGTATATACATCGGCAATTGCAGGGAAATGTAGCGAAATATAGAACTCCCAAAACGTTTTTGACCGGGACGTTACCATTCCACTTTGAAATTTGAAGACGATATATGTATACTCAAAAGCTAATATATAAACATATAATCTGATCAACAAAACATTTCACTATAAGTTATCTAACATGGAACATCAAACCCCAGGAAAATCAATACATTTCAGTTCGAAATCCGAAAGTATGCTCCAGACGAATTTTAGAAGCAAATTTAAACCAAAAACTTTCATTTTTTATAGAAGTTTTCTCTTCATATATGAGTAGAAATTTGAGAATGCGTGATATATGTATTTATATATTCTTTTGCAATCTCAGCATCATCACAATAATTGTTCGAGTCAATTACATTTTAACACGAAACCCGTATGTTTCATACCTAAAATTTATTTTAATTGGTTAACAATAATTTTGTTTTGGTCGTCACCAAATACTAAACTACTCTAACTGGTGGTAGCAAAATATCTTTCTGCATAAATTGATGGATATGGAATTTGTGCTCTGCAGTTAAATTTTTCGTGACAATTTCAGTCGAGTGATATAGTAAATGTTGTTTGCAGCGCGGTTGCAGTAGTATTCAATTTTGCTCAGAGTCAAGTCAAAGTAATGAAAAATGTCTCTGTACATCAGCTGTCAACCACTTTACTATTATCAATTATTAGAACGCCTTAGAGTAGATAATCAGAATCTCTAGCTCGTGAAAGGATGATCTCACCTATGATTCCATAAACACTGGAAATGAATGATCCAACTAATTATTATGTATACAGTACATAGGACAAAGGCATTGATATAGATACGTCACAGCCGGTGTTTTAACTGTAGAGTTAATCAATAAGATTGATGTCATGAATATTGCACGCAAAATCACATACAAAATACAACTATTTGTGTGCCCAAATAAACTAAGTTTACCTGAAATATTAAACAATCTCTCATTGCCATTTATATTTGAGAGATATTTGATTTTGAAATGAATTACGTGCTACTATCAAACCACAATAATATGAATGTTACTGCGAAAAAAAATGTAACTACAAAACATTTTGGAGACTTCAGCACCTCGAGATTGGCTTTGGTTAACTTACATTTTACAGTCAAAATTAAGATGGTCATCTTTGTACAGGAATCACTACTGGGCGACTACTGGACTATTTATACCACGCTTTATTGTCGGACCAGTTCATCTACATAAAAGTACGAGCTCAACAGATGAACCCTCAGTGACATAAACAAACGTCTTTATGAATCATTGTCAAACCTATAACTTTTGTTTATTTTTTTTATTTCAAATAAATGTTTGTAATCACTTTATATTTTCATCATGTTTGATACATCACAATTTTTATATCTGAATCAGAAGCAAATAAGTAAAATCCTTTTAAAATCTAAGTAGCAAATAAGTAAAATCCTTTTAAAATCTAAGTAGATATGCCGACTGTAGAGAATAATTTTGAACAATAACCTAGCGTCAGATTTTTATATAGTGAATAATAAAGGTTGTATACTCCGTAATACAATCATTGATGAATAATATGTACTGTACTTAATTCAGATCTTCAGTTCAGTTTTTTCTCAATTAAACTTATTTTATTTTGATAGGTTTAATTCATGTTTGTGATTTTAGCGCAGTCAACCCTATTATTTCTCCATTAATGCGAAACAAATTGTAAAATAAATAATTAAAGTAAAGTTAGATCTAATAAATAAATAGGGTAGACTAGAGGACTAGCCAAATATTTTGGTTTATCTGAATCAGCTGATTTCTTATTCTGACAATCCAAAAAGAAAATTTAAGAAAAATGGTAAATAAATAAATAAATGAATTTTATAATCAGTTATTGTAAACAACCATCAACAAAACACGTTAAGAAGAATTGCCCGTAAGTATCAAAATCAATGTTTCCAATAACATTGTTGAGGGCATTAAGTTTTAATGATACAATGAATGGATACATAATAATTTTGCAGTCAACGTGAAAAGAATTGACATTACCCTTCCCTAAAAATAACTTTCTACAATAGATGTTGAAATTTGAAACTAAAAATATATACGTTACTCAAGGTAAATTCTTATTTGTGTGTAACCAATTAAAAATTTCGATCGAAGTATTAGAATGTATTGAAACAAATCGAATAAAAACTTCATTTTACACTTTAAAACTTTTGTGGTTAATACTTTAGATGTTAATTGTTGTATAACAATCAGTATTAATCATTGAAAGATTTCATAGTATGGAACGGTACATATACATTATTATGCTGTCGCTAGAAAGATCAAAAGAGCGTCACACTATGGCACACCTTTTTTAAGTTAAGCCTACTTTCTAGAGAAAAAAACTTGATTTAAAACAAATTTGTGCTTTTGGCACAATAAAACCTAGTTAATGCCAAAAACAGGTTTAACTCATTAATGCTATTTTGGAGTGTCATATGACAACGAAATCTACGCTTCATTTTTGAAAGTTTTACGCCACACTCTAGAATGTGTTTGTTATATGGTGGCGGTCAGTTTTTATTGGTGGATGAGCTTGGTTACAATGTACCTGGGAAGAGACCACCGACCACGGAGGTCCCTCTACGCTTTACAGTGTCACATTTAAATATAAGTATTCGCAGTTATATATATGTTTATATAGAAGTAATTAGCATTACAGATGTAGATAAATTATTACGTCCCAGAAATTAAGATAATGAACCTATGCCTGTGCGAAAAAAGTACAAACCATTTAATTTGACATAACTTTTGTTGACATATCACATTTTGTACACAAAAAAATGTATTAAAACCAAACGGCGTTATTTAATTAACAAAACAGAAATTTTTATAGGCAACATAAAAGGCAATATTATTGAAACTTAAAACGTGGGTGTAAAGTAGAAAGCGTTGAAATATGTGTCCGTTATAATGTGTTTCTTCAATCGTAGTGGCAACATTTGATTGATAACGTAATCGTTTGAAAAGTAATAAAACCTGATGTTGAGGAACGAAACTAACATTAAGTAAGCATGGATAAGACAAAGACTATATCGATCTTATGTATGTTGTTATTACTCGAGTCATGGGAGTGTAATGGATTTTTAAATTTTAACAAAATTGGAAAAAAATTGCAAATGAAACTATTTAAACTTGCGTTAGTAAAACAAATTGGACCTCGTTACTGTCGTCCAGGGTAAGTATAAACATATTCAGTTATAATATATATATTTTTTATTTGATCTTGCTTTGAATTGAATTGTGTTTTACGCCACACTCAACAATTTTTCAGTTCTATGGTGGTGGTCAGTTTTTAATGATGATGGACGAACCTGGTTGCAATCGGTACCCGGGAAGAGACCACCGGCCTTTCATAAATAAACTTGTAGACTTACTCACAATATCAACTAAGGTTCCGGTGAGGTTCGAATCTGTGCTGACAATAGATGAAACATGGTTTATGCCAGTTGTCTTACCTAACAGAAAGAAAGAAATCTCGTTTTACGGGTAATTCTCGCGTCTCACGGGAGGAATGTATGGAGGAATAAATATATCAAATCAAAACAAATGAAACTTTCGTTGAGGCTATTCAAATTTAATAGTACATATATCATAATAGCAATTGGAAAGAAACTGCTTAATATAGATAATTAGACAAATCCTATCATATACAAAACATTTGGTCCTTTCCCTCGTGAATCATTTTCCTATAATGTTGAGAAAAACATCTCTCTAGACGAGAAGGTACTTATCACAAGAAGAAATCTAGCAAAGAGGAAATAACTATGAGATAAAGTATTATGTCCGTTGTCAAGTACAGTCGCCCATTGTGAATAGAAAATTGGATATTTCATTGACAAGAGAGCATGGATGTACTATTATATATATATATATATATATATATATATATATATATATATATATATATATATATATATATATATATATATATATATATATATATATATATATATATATATATATATATATATATCATTGCCTTTTTGTATTGATAGCGGGTGCCATAGAAATCACATCTGTGTTACTCTTCAATCATACACAAAAGGAGTTGAGAAGTTATGCGGAAATGCTAGAAAGTGCATATGTGCTGAAGGTACTGGTTTATCTTTTTCTACCACTAATACATTTACTTCTTCCACTACTACTACTAATACTACCACTACTACTACTACTACAATAACCTTTACTTCTACTATTTGTTTTGCAACTGCTAATACTATTTCTAATTACAATTTTGATGATGATTAGTTTTGTATTATTTTCCTATCATGATTACTATAATTATTATTATTATTATTATTATTATTATTATTATTATTATCAATATTATTATTATTATCATTTTTGTTATTATTATTATTATTATTATTATTATCAATATCATTATTATTATTATTATTATTATTATTATTATTATTATTATTATAATTTATGAATTTATGCATCATAATGATCAATAACAATATTTTCTCTATATCGCCACATACTCAAGTCTGTATTTGTTGTATATCGTGCATATACAAAAGTCTGTATCTGTTGTTATTCATAACATACCCAAGTCTGTAATTGTTGTATTTTGTAACATACCCAAGTCTGTAATTGTTGTATATTGCCATACACCCAAGACTGTATTTATTGTGTATAGTTCACACACCACACCCAAGTCTGTATTTGTTGAATATTGTATATATATATTTTTATACCAAAATCTATAGATGTCTGTACCAATTATGAAGAGGATTCGTTCCTCACATATTTCATTTTTATTTGACTGTGGACTCACGGCGGGTGTGACCCTTTGACAGGGAATGCTTACTTTTCCATGGCACCTGATCCCACCTCTTGATCACAAAAGGTCCGTGTTTGTCCCTTTTTTTACCAGATTTGTACCTATATCCTGGACATCCTAGTGATTTATACCTTGATATCTGAGACTTTTTAAGTTGTATATCGTTCACACACCCAAGTCTTTATTTGCTGTATATCGTTCACATACCCAAGTTTGTATCTGTTATAAGCTCTATATCTCCTCAATCTCAACACTTTATTTGTTGTGTAATGCCACAGAGTCAAGCCTGTATTTGTTGTATATCGTTCACATACCCAAGTCTGTAATTGTTGTATATATTTCACATACCCAAGTCTGTAATTGTTGTATATCGTTCACATACCCAAGTCTGTAATTGTTGTATATCGGTCATATACCCAATTCTATGATTGGTGTATATCGTTCACATACCCAATTCTGTAATTGTTGTATATCGATCACATACCCAATTCTGTAATTGTTTTATATCGTTCACATACCCAATTCTGTAATTGTTGTATATCTCAAGTCTATATTTGTTGTATATTGCTACAAACTTAAGTCTATATTTGTTGTATATTGCCACAAACTCAAGTCTGTATTTGTTCTATATCATTCACATACCAAGTCACATACTCATTCATTGTTTTTTATTTCAGCAATTGACTTTTGTTACTTTGCATACTTTCTGTCTGTCTGTCTTTCTGTCTGTCTTTCTGTCTGTCTCTCTCTCTCTCTCTCTCTCTCTCTCTCTCTCTCTCTCTCTCTCTCTCTCTCTCTCTCTCTCTCTCTCTCTCTCTCTCTCTCTCTCTCTCTCTCTCTCTCTCTCTCTCTCTCTCTCTCTCTCTCTCTCTCTCTCTCTCTCTCTCTCTCTCTCTCACCAAAATTGTTCAACTGAATGCTCCAAATGTAATGCATCATTTTATATCCTGGAAATCCTAAAGATTTATACTTTGGTATCTGAGATTTTTTATATTCAGGCTGCCAATTCAAAGGCAATTTCATTCCAATGGGCGAAGCGAAACAAATTGGCAAGTGTCGAAGATGTAATTGTAATAAGAACGGAAAGGTGAGTTTCGAGTTATTTAACATCTGTTTTGAAAAATTCAAATTTCGGATTATATCCATCGAGCTCGCCTTTTTAATCGTACAAACAATAACGCACTGGTCTAAAACACAAGAAAAGAACATATCAATTATTTACGTTGAGTAAAAAGGATGAGGTCAGGTTTGGATTTAGTTTTGTGATATCTAGAATAATCATTAACACTTAATCACGTGTTTCACAAAATTGCCATTTAATCCACAAAAATATTTGCCTCCTATAAAAATGGTGCTTTGTATATATGGTATATTTGATACATAACTATATATTAATTAGTTTATTCATATGCTGTCTAATATAAGATAAATAATATACAATCGAACTCGTTTACATTGAACACTCCTAATTTAAATTCGATTAGTTTGAACTGAAATTCAAGTCCCCATCAAATTGTCTTGTAGTTCTTTGTTTTTATTACCCACTTAATGTGAAATCGCTTACATTGAAATATCAGATTATTTGAAATGATTTTCAAGGTCTGCTGAACAGAAAATGTGTTTTTTATTTCAACGGTTAATTTGAATTTATTTTACTGGTAAATCAAACTCGGGCAGCTTACCTTTATAAACACCACTATGGTTTTTACATGCCCAGACTAAGATTGAGTTCTGATTGCATCATGTATTCAGCCAAACTTTCTTTTGCAATGTCGATTGTATATATTCAGGAGTATGCGCAAAATACAATAGTGTCGTCAAGGAAGTAAACGAAATTACATTCATTTAATAAGTTGACTGACAGCAACGACGATGAAAATAAGATATTTCCCAAATATTTAACATTGTATACATGTACAATCCTAAAAATGAAATCAAATATGCAAACATAAAATGTCAATGTAAGTGAAAGTATGAAGATGTATGCCGAACCGGATACAAAAAAACCCCCAAAAAACAATCAAGTAACATAAAGTACGTTTTGAAATGTAAAGTTCCATAACTCCATTATCAAAATTTATAACTTGATTCGACACGTGATCAGCCATACAGAATATGGCTTGTTACTTGTTATACTGTAATAAAAAAGAACGAATTGAAATTAGTGCGCTCTGGTATTTTAATTTAAGCATAGCAAATTCTGAGATTGTACATGAACAATAAATATCAAATGATTTGTATTATGATTTAATTTTGAGTCAAAAATTGCTGTATAATTATTACCTTCCAAAATGACCTTTAGCGTTGTTTAACTGTCCAGTGATGATAACATATATACATGTAAAATAATCACTATTTGATCAATTTCCTGTTAGGAGGGGAGAATTAAAACAGTTATTCAAATTTATTTACAGTACACAGTGGATAATATTTGAAACCTGGAGGATTAACCACAAATTACGTTTTAATTTGATCTATTACTATATATTTATGCAAAAATTAACAACTTCATCAGACACAAATACACCTAGCACCGTGATCGTTTGTATTCCAGTACCAGCTGATTATTTTATACCGAAGTTATATTTGAAATGGACAACACTTCTTGAATTCTAAACTAAATCAAAAGCTTAGATAGGCATCTTTTTTACAGGCGTTGCTCTTCAGTAGATTTGGAAATACATTAGGTTATTTTTTGGCCTTGAATGATACCACTTTCTTTTACGGAACTCGCCAGTTTTTAAATTTCAGCACATGTGGTGAAGTATTATTGAAGGACGAAATCCATCGTCTTGATCATTTGTTTTGATACTTTTTGAGGCACTCTAACTTTCGAATTATGTTTATAACATTTGTGACAAAGTCGTTTTATTTAAAGGTACGATTTCAGTTATGCCATTGGAAATTCACTTTTTCATTTTCTTTTCTTTCAGGTAATCTGTGACCTATCGATAAAGTGTAGTTTTCCGCGGTCTTTTGGTGATATTGCAATCAAAACTCTAGGAGGGGTCGTGTAACTATTGCTGTATGTAAATTCTATGATACCACATTTGGTGACTAGAATTTAATGGAGCTGAATGAAGTTTTGTATTTAGGCAAATGAGATTCTCTCATTTTTCAAAATTTGTTCATTGTAATCTTTCACATGTTGTGTGGGTTCGTACTTATATTTCCACGTACACTAATGATTACATTTTAATATATGAAAAATATATAACTACATCGATTTTTAAATATCAAATACAAAACAATCTATAATTCAATAGTTTTCGACATGTCTTTCCTACAGTTTTTATAAGGAACTCACAAAGTGACATAGAACAGATAGATAGAATTTTATGAAATATTATAAAAGAGTACCTATAATTAACGTATATTATATAAAATATTGTTTTATATATTGTTCTTTATACGTGGAGTTGTCTGTATTTATCTTTTTGATTATCATAGATACAAGTTATTTAATGTCTTAGAATGAAATTGGAATTGCATGTTTTCTGCTTGACTTTGATGTCATTGTGGACTCACAGCAAGTGTTACCGGTCGACAGGGGATACTTACTCCTCCATAGCACCTGATCCCACCTCTTGATTTCAGGAGGTCTATGTCTTTTTAAAGCAAATTTGTACCTATACCCTGGACATCCTAAAGATTTACACTTTGGTATCTAAGAATTTTTTATATTTCATGTTGTATGTTAATATAAATTTTTTTATTGCATGCATAAACAACCCCAAACCCAATAAATCACTATTATTTATTCTTGTTTTATATTCCTCCAATAATTGTTCACTTATTTGGAGATGTCGCTTGCTTTAGGTGAAGTGCCACAAATTTTAACTTGTGCTGTGACACGGGACTTGGGTTTTTACTCTCATCCGAGAGACCGAGACCCGTTTCTTTCACTTTGTATGCCAAACACTTGGCGAAAATGACTAAGTCACAAAAACAGAAAAGTTTTTGGTATGACTCGGTAACGGGAGTCGAACGCTCTACCATAGGTCTACTGCAAAAGGTTAGTAGGTTAGTACCCTTTTAAACATTCGTAAATTTGTCCTTGGTTTTTAAGTGTTCTCATATAAGATGTGCCATATGGATTGTCATACTGTAATTATACTAAATATACTAATACTATTCTATTAGAAAAATATATACTTCTAATACAGATAAGAATTTAAAATCTTTTTTCCATCTTGAAGCATGAATAGCTACAAAACTGCTCACTCGTTCCAAAGGGAATATTGCTGACTGTTCACTTTGTTGGAACATTTGATGCAACGCTAGCAACAGCGGTCGTCGATATGTTTTGATTCAGTGCATTTTAATGCTTTTGTTTCATATGTATCTATTTGCTTTGATCCGACATATATTCTTTTTTTCCAGGTCATTTGTGCCTTTTCAAATAGGTGTAGGGGCCGCAAGCCTGTTGGTTTAGATAACATCAACAAATTAGGAGGAGTCACCTAAGTTACATTATTTGGTGGGGCTGAGTAACCATTTGACTACCATCGATGATTCTACTCATTTTTCGGTTATAATATGTTTCATGGGAAAAACGTTATAATTCTCACTGCACACACGTTAGTGTGGTGACAATTAGGAACGATAACTCTTGTCAATGTGATTTCAATGAGATAATGGTTTACTCCCTTTAAATTTGACCAGGATAAGAAAGTGTTCACGATACTCCATCCCGCCAGGTTGTATGAATTTTACCTCATGGATTTTATACTTGTGGAATCTGGGATATTTTGATATTTGGATAATTGAAAGACATTAAACTGCTTTATGCTGAGGCTATTGTTAATATATTTTTGTTTAACATACGTCGGTAGGTTATCTCTTACATACATCCATCCATCCATCCATCCATCCCTACCTACCTACCTACCTACCTTACATACATACATACATACATACATACATACATGCATGCATGCATACATACATACATACATACATACATACATACATACATACATACATACATACATACATACATCCATATTAAATGGAGAAAAAATAGTTTAACTGAGAAATTCTGGTTTAACGCATTATTGTGATTTTGGCGTACCATATTCAGTAGTCTAGGTATTTTCGTTATCCAGAGTTACCACCCCTTGTAGCAGGTATCGATTGTGATGTCATTTATTTGTGCGTAAAATGAGAAAAATCATCAATTGTGACGTCATATGTTAGTGTGAAAATGACATTGTTTTCTCACGTAAAGACATGACGTCACAATCGATGAGAGATAACTAACGAAAAGACAGTATTAGATGATCTGTAAACGGTCCTTATGTCATTTTATGCCTCATTGGTACGGGCCTTTGAATTTAAAGTACCAATAAACAATCGAAACTCACGTACAATAGAATACGACAAACTGGATATTCAGATAGTCTCAGAACAATTGCGAATACCAAACGGGATGAATGAATAAACTGTGATTTTACAACGGTACGCTGACCTTTTTCGACTAGAAAACATAAAAAACATCCATAAACTCTACAATATTCATACGGTGTCCAAAATCACTTACAATATATTTCTACCACTCATATAGTGACAGATATTTTCCACAACACTCTAAGCGGCTCATTGCTAGAGTTATTGTCTTGTTACTTGATTGTTCGTTTGGCGAACCGTTTCCGAGTTCTTTTAAACTAAAGTAGATATTTTAAAACTAAACATTGTGCCTGGTAAGGACGCTCTAACAAAATACTATTGCGTTTACGTAAGTGTTGAATACATCGTACATAACGTGTAACTGGTGGGGTAAAAACTGTCAGGTGGAATACTTATCTAACATAAACGATTATGTGGTGAGAAAATGGTGAAAATAATTGATGTAATACACACAAACATACAAACAAACAAACAAACAAACAGAAGAACTAAAACTCTTAATGTAAGTGCAAACCAACATAAAAAATCATCAAATTCACCAGGATCTTATCGCCAGCACAATTCATCATTGACTAAGCCTGGAGCATTATATAAAATGTATAAATTTAAAATTATAATTCTTGCTGAATGAAAAAGGATGATTATAGATTGCTTCATCAATTAAAAACTAACCTACATTTTAACCACTTTCGGAATTTTTATTAAAAGTATTATATATCATAAACATAATATCAAACTTTATATGTGAGCGATATGTATCGATATTGGCCAACACTTCAAGATATTGAAATTACAATGTCAATTTTCGTTTATATTTCCTTTGTATTTATTGCAGATGCACGAAATGTCCTCATATTAAGGTGTATTTATTTGGGGCGTAAATCTGTGTTTTTTGAGAATTTTTCTTTTTCAGTTTATCCTGATGGTTTACAGTAAAATAAGTTTATTTGCGTAAGCAATGGGGCGAATACTTATACTGGCATTACGTATCTACATCCATTATACAATCGATATTCATGTATATGCACCAGAAGACATGTACTAATCGTTCTTGATATATCACTGTCAATGTTTGGTTCTAGATCGAAATAGATTTATGTGATTTGAGACCGTACTATATTATGCAGTTCTAGTAATAGTTTGAAGAATGATAAATTTCTAGGGAGGCCAGGTAAGACCTTATTAGAGAGCGATAAAATGAGAAAATGATCATAAAATAAATACATAGGAAGTAAACCATATATTTGGTATATTCACGTAAGATCTCTGTCTTTTGGTATCAGAAACATGGCTCTATAGTATATCAAATACATCAAGTGTGAAATAAATATTATAAACATAATACCAAAGCTATAATGCTCAAGACGATCGTTTCTGTCAATCAAACTTCACCAGTTGAGCTCCAATTTTACAAAAAAAGGTTTTCTAGAGGAAAGGTTGTACAAGACAAAGCCAAAAAAAAAAAAAAAATCCAAAGCACTGTAAAAAGATGACTCTTAGCTTTTGAATAATTTAGAACTTAAATGGTGTTATCAGTGCCAAATATTACTTTAGTATAAGATTATCAGCTGGTACCGAAATACCAGGAACTAGGCTTATGTATACCCTCGGGGACTCAAACGGTCCACCAGCAGTGGCAACGATCTAGTGGTTACAAATATTATAAACATTATACCAAAGTTATACTGCTCAAGACAATCGTTTCTGTCAATTAGACTTCAGTTGAGTTCCAATTTTACAAAAAAAGGTTTTCTAAAGAAAATGTTGAATAAGACAAGGACCAAAATTAAATCAGTGAATCAGTGATATGTTATATATGTAAGTTGTATTGTGTTTTTTAAAAATTATAGAATCCGTATACAGTTCATAGCATCAATGAATTACAGAGGACATATAAAGGACGTATTGGGTGATTCTTCACTCAATTTCCTGCGTCACTAACTTTGATAAATTATACAGGAAGGGACTAGGTTAATGTAATTGATGGTTAAATAAAACCAATAATTAAACAAGCTAAGATACATTGTAATCACAATTCGAGATGGACAGGAAGCTAGACATCGCTTTGCTTGTTGTTAGTGTTTTACAACTGATGGTGATAAATTGCCAAGCTCATGTTTCTAGACACCAAAGTTCTTTGCTTGATATCATAGACGGCGGTAGGCCGATAACTGGACGTTATGAAGACTGTCAAAACAGGTACATTGTTTTTTTTTCGGTGTTGTAATTCACATTATCTTTGTTACTTTGTTTTCCTTATTCCTCTTCATACTATAACTTGTAGTTTATGCCACTTTGTTATCTTGTAGGTGGATTGGAATTACTAGAATTGAAAAGGGAAACTAGTTGTCATGTTTAGATTTTTGTATTCATCACCCACCTAGTAAATTAGATAATTAAAACATGACATTATTTTACAATATTATAATACAGTCACGGCCTTTTCATTAACCATGCAACATAAAGTGATATTGTAAATGGACATATGTAGGACTACACCGTAATATAGATAGGATTTGTTATAGATAATAGCAATGCATTTCCAGTGTAAATGTAATTACTTAAATTCAAGGACATTTTGCAGCTTTTTCTCGATGAAAACAATTGTGATGACCCCTGTATTGCTTTGATTTCATATTTTCGATTAACTTCAACCGTATCTCTCTGATTTGTGAAATAAAGGTATTTTTGTGATAAAGATACATACATGATGCATAACCCATCGTAAAATTTCAAATAGTTTCAATCTGTAGATGAAATTTAGAAATTTGCGGTGCTGATATTGTTAAAATCAGTTTATAGAAAATGAACAGTTTGTTCCTGACAAATGTATGTATTATGTATGAGATATATTGGTTTTCTTGACTCTTAAGGTGGCATTAGCTGTGTGGATTTTTTCTTTTTAAATATTTCCTTTTTTACTTAGGTTGATATGCAATAACAGAAAAGAGATATACACAGGCATATAAATTCTTCACTTCCTATATATTTTGTAAAAAATTGTTTGAGAAACTCAATTTGGCAATTATTTACTTGCACTCTTAGGCGGATTATTATACCACTTTGGCCTTTATTATACCACTTTCCCTTTATTTAAAATTGGAGCTTAACGGATGAAGTCTAATTGACAGAAACAATTTTCTTGAACATTAGAACTTTGGTATTATGTTTATAATATTTGCAATAGACCCTTTCACGATAACTGTGTTCCTACCTACTAATCTCACCTGCGCACTTAGCACTCCCGAGTGGTAACAAGAAGCTTCGTACTCAACACAAATCATACCCAATGAAATTTAAATCGTACACAGGGGAATTTGAATCTTTAATTGGGTACTAATTGTCATGGGTAGAAATGTTTTAAGCACGAAACTTCTTGATACCACTCTGACGTGCTTGTGCGCAGGTGAAATTAGTAGGAACGAAGTTATCGTGAAAGGGTCAATTGATTTATTCAGCCGTGCTATTTTTATATGCATACCACACTGGATCTAACCTTATTTTCACAAAATATATAGTAATAGAAGATAGTTTATGCCTGTGTATAGCTCTTATTTATATATCGTGTACAAGGAGTAAAAGTGGAAAAAATCGAAATATACGTTCTGGTAAATACACTTATGTCCCTTTTACCTGTTAAAACTATAGTCATTAAAATTGTCTATCGGAAGTGGAAAAAGAGTACTTACATATTGAATTGTTGAAAGCAATTGTTTTCAGTAACATGCCTTGGTCTCAAACAGTTATGATATTCGCAATACTTGTGCAGTAGTAAAAGCGTATTTAGTTGTTTTGAAATATTTACCGAACAATGTCATCCATGCTGGCGATTGAGAAGTAATTTTCATTAACAATAAAAATCCATTCATCAAAGAAACAACGGGCCATCTCAGTTTGTAGAGTATCATACCTTCAACATAATGGTTCCTGGTTCGATTCCAGAGTTTTTATGCTGAGATGGAGCTTAAACGGTTCAAGGATGTGCAGTTTGATCCCTTGTACGTATAGTGACACTTACAAAGCAGATCATGCAATTAGGACACTTTACATCTATCCATGCCTTACAAGCACTAAATCAATTTAGCGCAGCAACAGATAAAACAAAACAACAGTTATAGTCGGACAACATGGGCTCGGGTGAAGTATTAAATGATAATTATAATATTGATCAAATAAATGAATGTACACAGATTCCATATCAGAATCCAGCACAAAATATATTTATTGCTTATAAAACAGTAAATATGCTGATGTACCGAAACTCAATTTAATTTACCTTCAGGTTCTTTGTACACAAATGATAAGTTAAGAAAGGCTCGACATCAGTATGTAGACACAAAGTGTTTAGAATTTCAATACTGGTCTAGTATTTCAGAATCATAGATATAAAGAATCTCAGGTATCAAAGATGTCCAAGATATAATACAAATCTGGTAAATATGGACAAACACGGATCTCTGGAAACCAAGAGGTGGGATCAGGTGCCATGCAGGAGTAAGCATCCCCTGTCGACCGGTCACACCGCCGTGTGTCCACAGTCAAATCCAAATAAAATACGTGAGATACCAAAGCATTAATCTTTGTGATGTTCATGATACCATATACAAATTTAGTGAATATGGGGTAAATAAGGACCTCTGGAAATCTAGAGGTGGGACCAGGTGTCCAGAATATATGTCTAAAGTTAAAAAACTAAAGGATTCACTGGATCTCCCCAATCACAGAAAGCTACATCAATTAGTTGCTTTGCTTGCATGATAGAGTTTACATCTGAAGGGTCTAATTATTTTTTCAGAGGATGTCCTCGTCGATATGAATGTGTAATAGAACGTTCTCTGTCACGTGATATAGGTTTAGAAGAACTTTGTCTTGATCGCTTTGAAATTGGACATAGAAGATGTGTTTGTATCAGAGGTATTATCAGTTGATTGTTCTCTTTATCAACGCTATCACTTAATCAGTATATATATAGTATATTTATATATATATATATATATATATATATATATATATATATATATATATATATATGTATATATATATATATATGTATATATATATATATATATATGTATATATATATATATATATATATATATGTGTGTGTGTGTGTGTGTGTGTGTGTGTGTGTGTGTGTGTGTGCGCGCGAAGATTTACGTTTCAAAGGATCAATTGCAAATTAGAGTGAGTTGAATTGATTTTAAATAATTTTAAATAAATTTACATAATTGTTGCTTGAATTATGATTTCAGAATTTGCTCCATCACTCTCTTTCATGGTACTCACACTTTTTTATAACAAATTAATCTAAATTAAAATGAATTAACATACATTTTGATTGATTTGTTCTTAATAGTGATAGAGTATATAAAATGTTTGTACACTTGAGTAGTATTATCGTCTGGGCGTGCAAAAAAAAACAAACAAACAACAACTTAACTACAAACGGAACAACAAAATGAGCAAAAAAAAAAATGAAAAAATGAAAGAAATGATGAAATAACACCTAACAATTGATAAATAAGACTAAAAAGTCAATAGATATTATATACCAACAATAAGTTACCTTTATTTATGTTGTCGTGATTAAGGTGATGAAGTAAAATTGTCAAGTTATATCGAGAGGTGAAGGAAGCCGCTGTTCTACGGGATTTTAGAGTTGTTCTTCTTTTAACATGTAGAACAATGTTCTGATAAATGCTGCCAAATTGACAAAAAGCAATGAATTAAATGGTATTATATTTGATAACTGTAACTGGCACCGTTATTAATCGATTATCTGCAATACATGATCTGACCGATCTGTTTTCCAGGCTGTAGTTACGAGGACTACTTTATACCATATGGAGAGTCGGTTCGTGTAGACAGGTGCAGAAGATGCGAATGTAATGAATACGGACAGGTAATTACACTGATTGATTGAACACCAATTTCGATCTTGAAAACCTAGAATTAAACATCTGTACGTCTATTTATGCTTAAGAACCAAAATGAATATTCTTTGTATTTTTGTATTTTTGTTCATATGAGAGGATATTTTCAGTCATACAGCATATAATATATGCAGGGTTAGTATGGAGCGAGAGCGAAAATATATCTTATATATTGAATTGCATCCCCGATTCGGCGACAAGAATGAGAGACAACTCTTGCATTAACCCAATCCAAGAATAAGACAAACATTATTAAATAGATACGGTTTGCTCGTATGATTATGCTTATGGTAATAAATTGATGACTTGAACATAACTACATCTAATGGTAACAATACAGATAAGTAAAAATAATTCCACATTTTATCTACGTGCGTTTATTACCTAAAATAAATACATGTAATTAAAAGAATCAAGATGCTATACTTTGTTTCATCCAACACTCTTAATTTAGCACAGCAAAATTGTTCAAAACAATGAAAAAATTACAGTGAATATAAATGGTTAGTATCAAAACAATGATGAATATAATTTTATATAATTCCATGGACGTACATCTTGAAGTGTTGTCAAAACTTTTTCAATTTTCTTGCATCCACAGCAGCATTGTTAATAGTGAACGCAACTGAAATCATTGATAGAAATGTCTAAAAAGGCCCCTAGGCCAAGATTATTTCTTCTTAAAATAAAATGACTGTAACTTCCGGTACTTCCAAATCACTTATTCACAAAACGTATTCAAATTATATGTTTTGGATACCTTTTCCGGTCAATTTTTATTAGAATTGCTAATGTTGCACATATATAACATTATAATTAAACTGTGTAATTTTGCGGAAGGATGTCACAATGTGAGATCAGATAGACTCCCGATGATTGCTTTTCTCCATTCTCGTAATTCAATGAGCTGCGCTCATTTTCAAGGCATTACCTTCTTTCATATTATTTAAGTAAATATCAGTAATGGTGTGCTCAGATTATTTATGTCGAGCTATAAATGGATTATTTTCACGTTGAAAATACTTAGGCATTCAGTTATCATATTCGAAATAAACAAAAGTCACGAATCCCATTACCTCGATAGTGTTGTGTGGATAGTTTTGTAATGATATCATTTTGAATCAAACACATTAATATGTCGTGAAATAGAAACGACACTGCAATAAGCGTTGTATTGCTAACACATCCATTTTTATTTCAGAATGACTGTTATCGTACGAAAAATTGCCGTGGACGTGGACGGAGAGGTCGGCGTGGACGTCGTAGAGGTCGTACAATTCGACGTCTTGTAAATGGTATCCGTAACATTATAGGCCGTTAAACGCGCATTGTGGATACTTATAATAGGGTATAGAAGGACTATTGCGATTGTGTACTTGATTAGTGAAATTGAACCTTTTAAGATACTAATGAAATAAACAAATACTCATTGTTTTACCTTTAGTGCTGCATTGCTTAATTTCCGTAAATATAAACATACACAGTTATTGACTTGCAAACTCAAAGGTCTGAAAAATACTCAAGATGGTTGTTCCTGTCAAAAAGACATTTTCAGTTGAGCACCATTTAAAAAAAAAGATGAATGGTAATAATTTTTTACTAAAGTATTATTTCTCTCATTTAATTCAAAGGCTAAGATATTCATTTTAATTTGGACACGCTTAGACGGATTTGGCAACACATTTTGATTTATTATGCGGACTTGTATGATACCTTATTTTATTTCGAGCTCAACAATGAAGTCTTTATTGACAGAAACGATAGCCTTGATCATTTGTTTTGACCTTTCGCCGATCATATCTTAAACTACCTGATGGCATCATCACCGAACTTGCCCTTTTCACCGAACTCGAGGGGCTTCGTGAAACATTTGTGACATGCTAGAAGACGACGCTGACTCCTTCTGGACACCTGCACCTATCCTGTTTCGCAATTGTTCTTCATATTGAGACCAATTATATACTCTAATTTGTCGTATTCTAATGTACTTGATATTTAGATTATCCTTTGGTTGTTCTTAATTTTTACACAGTTGTAAACCTATAACAACATTAGCATCGCTAAATGTATTGTAGTAAATGTTATAAACATGTGAAATCTTCCCATGTACATTGTAATCTGGTTCTCTCCTCTACTATGGCCGCACCATCTAACTAAAAAGTTGTTGAGTGTGGCGTAAAATAACATACAATAAATAAACAAATAAACTGGTGTAAAACTATTAAAAGATATACGGTAACAATTATAGAAAAGTGTACCCATTAATAATGTGAATGATGAACGCCCTTGATCGTAATTCTTCAAATCCCCATTGGCGTGGAAGCTAACCAGTCGAAATGGGAACCCAATCAATTGAATTTGTCGTTCGGGTTTAAAACACAATGATGGATATTTAGGCGGCAACTTCATTAAAACACAAGATTCACAATTTACGTGTTTTAAGATTACACTGTTAGCCAGATTGTAAATTTTGTAAATCAAATTCATGGTTACTTATCACACAAACTTCTTCTAGATTGTTTCATTTTTACTTTCAAATAGGGTTTGACTATATACCAAATTGGCATGAAAATACCATATCAGTCCCGGAAATACGGAATCGAGACATTTTAAGTTGTAAAATATAGTTCCTTATATAACAATTTTATTTAATAATCATTTATTTAATTGAATTGTACGGATAACTGTGACTTTTTTCTGAATATTTTAGTCTTGTTTAGGATGAATGTTCGCTCGAACGCAAAATACGGACATATACAAAGCAATTTCGTTAATTACATACATACATACAAGTACAATGAAGACCTAATCATTACGATTTGAGAGTTTCTAGTGGAAAACATCTTCGTGGATTTTGCGGGAAAGGTTTTCCAGCAGATTGTCAGCATTCCGATGGGTCCAATTATGCCCCTCTCATAACTGACACATTTTTGTATTCGTATAAAGCGGTATTCAGTCTATGCTCTCCATAGGAAAAAATAGTTAAAAGTACTAGTCGTCTCATAGAAAAATCTCGGATACCATAGTATAAATCTTTAAGATGTCCAGAATTTAGGTATAAATCTGGTAAAAAATGGACAAACACGGACCTCTTGCAATCAAAAAGTTGGATCAGGTGCCATGGAGGAGTAAGCATCCTCTGTGGACCGGTCACAAACGCCGTGAGTCCACAGTCAAATCAAAATGAAATACATGAGGAACGAATCCTCCTCACAATTGGTACAGATGTCTCAACAACCGCCATCGAACAGGTAAATCAACATTTCACTGAGCGAAACAGAGTAATCATAAACCTTATACCGACCGTAAAATTTGCGGAACGTTGACATCAAATGTGGTTTTCGATATCTCTGTGTCAGTAAGTAGTTACCTCTGTATAAGAAATGTTCATATGTTGAACACGCCCTGGCATATCGTATAATTTGTGAAATAAAAACTCCATATTACTACTTAATGTGGTAAATTTACGATGGGAAAGCCGAAATCGTCGCGTGTGTCGTAAAGCTTAGGTGTTAATTTCCCGTCTGTGTCTATAGTAAGTAAAATGTCTAAATACGAAGCGTGTGTGCTTGATTCTGTTGTATCTTTTTTTTCGCAGGGATACATCGCATTGACATATGTATGAAAATTGTCAATATTATTTGAGAAAACGTCATCGATTAAAGTAACTGTCAAATTAAAGAAAAGGAAATTAGAAAATATTAGAAGTTTAGATATTAGTGTTCATAGTTTAGGTTTTATATTGATGTATTATTTATGTTAATAAATCACCATTTTCAATTCTTTTACATTGTTGTGAAAATCAAACAAATTGAAGTTAGTACCAGCAAACGTTTATAACATCCACAATTTGGTGAATGGTAACTTTGTAAATATCGTTGAAGAAATAAAAAATTGGATATATAATATACAATATATAATATACAAACATTGAAAATATTGGGGATATTAATGATCCAGAAGTAGTAACCGAAGTGGATAGATTACATGACCAATATGTACTGGTAACAGCAGACAAAGCCTCAAATAATATAGTTTTTATTTGTAAGGCACATTACTATAATTGTTTATTAGAAGAACTTGGTTTACAATACGAATTCTGGAAATCCTACATACACACGTAGCTCACTTTCAAAGGACGAGATCCTTCAAAAATCACGTGTCCGTATTACGCTCATTTTATATACCTACAACGGATACCGATTTCGAGCTACCACATTTTATATTGGATACCTAAACTTCATAAAACCCCCATATAAGCAAAGATACATAGCAGGATCCAGCAAATGTTCTACCAAACCTTTATCTTTACTCCTTACCAAGATATTGACAGCCGTTAAGGAGAAACTTCAACAATACTGTACAGTTACTTATTCCAGAAGCGGTGTAAATCAGATGTGGATACTTAAAAGTTCTAAACAGCTTTTAGAAAATTTGAAGGCACACAATTTTTCTCGAATTCACAGTATCAAAACTTATGACTTCCTCTACTCTTTACACTACTATTCCACATAGAAAATTAAAAGAAAGACTTTTCAGCATCATAGACAACTGTTTTTTTTCACTAAATGTGGTACCCGAAAATTTAAATATCTAGTGATTGGCTATCAGGATACTTATTTCGTCAAACACCACTCTGATTCTACACATAAAATATACTGAAGTTGATATAAAAAACATGCTGGAATTTCTAATAGACAATATATTTGTAATGTTCGGAGACGTGGTCTTTCAACAAACTGTCGGCATTCCTATGGGAACCAATTGTGCTCCTTTATCGGCCAATCTGTTCCTTTATTCATACGAAGCAGACTTCATTCAGAAACTGCTGAATCAAAAGAAAAAAAAGTTAGCGGTGTCCTTTAATTTGACATTTAGATATATCGACGACGTTTTGTCAATTAATAATGATAATTTCATACATATGTCAATGCGATATATCCCAGCGAACTAAAAATTAAAGATACAACAGAATCAAGCACACACGCTTCATACTTAGACATTTTACTTAATATAAACACAGACGGGAAATTAGCAACTAAGCTATACGACAAAAGCGACGATTTCGGCTTTCCCATCGAAAATTTTCCACATTTAAGTAGAAATATCCCTCAGTCACCCACATATGGAGTTTATATTTCACAAATGATCCGATATGCCAGGACGTGTACAACATATGAAGATTTCATATACAGAGGTAAACTACTCAATGACAAATTATTGACACAGGGATATCGAAAACCACGTTTATATGTGACCGGTCGACAGGGTTTCCCTTACTGTCTGTTGGCAAAATATATCTGTGAAGTTGGACATAGAAGTTGCGTCATTACTTATTCACGTGATTTTAACTGATGAGAAACTCGCGGCAGTCTTTGAAGTTGGGAAAATGTTTTACTTGTACAAGTATTGACCTAGAGATTTCAGGCTACTGATAGGAAGTTTAGCGTAAGGGTACAACACTGCCCTGTCGCATAGAAATTTAATATCGATGAAACGATGTATATAAGCAGAAGATTTTATAATCATATCTATGTAGTTTGTTGCATAATAAATAAGCCATCAGTACTCACGTTAGGCCAATGTCTGACCCGATTTTTGGCTTCTTTTTGTACAACCTAATTTTACCGAATTGAAAAGTTTTCAGTATACTAAGTGTATTATACCTCACTAAAACTTACGATTGTCATCAACTCGTATCAGTAATTTCAGTACTTTGGTTTTATTTACTTCTTATACTGGTATTTATATAAACCAAGTTACAGTACCAACTGAACGGCAGCAAAATGATGTTGACATCCTTGGAGTCATAACCAGAGCATAGCGACCCCCTGAAACAAATTGATAAGTGATTGAATTTCAGATTTTTTATGACGTCCAACCTACTTTAATGTTGAAACCATAACTTTTATACATCATACTAACGACGTAAAAGAAGCTTCAACTACAGTTACTACAACTTAAGTTGTTATGTCGACAACACTTATGTCAATTTCGTGATAACCGAATTTCAACTTCGTAAAACAAATAGGTTTAAAGGGGCATTAGCTGTGTTTACCAAAAATAATTATTTCGATTTTTCTACTTTTACTAATTGTACTTGATATACAATAACATATAAGAACTATACACAGGCATTTAAAATCTTTTATTCCTATATATTTGTGAAAGTAAGGTCAGGACCAGTTTGGTATTCATATAGAAAAAGCAAGGTCGAGTTATTTAATTGCAAGTGAAAAACTACCAAACGTGGGTTTCTCAAGCAATTTTCACAAAATATATAGGAATTTAAGAAGTGGTAAAAAAGGGGATTTATTTTATAAAAACACAGTTGATACCCCTTTAAGTTAGAGCACGCCAAAATCATAACTCATATTAGTTATATTAAATACTACCATATCACCATATTAAAACTCAAATTGTGTCGACAAATAATCACATACATGAGTTTAACCTAATTTCTCAATCAACTGCTTCAAAATAACACTGATAATCAGAAACTAAGTTTCAGTCATTTCTGTGATTTTGGCGAAGATAAACCTAGTCTGTTCAAGTTAAACCTTTTTATTCAGTTTTTTCTTGTTTCATGTACATATTTGAACATGTCCAGCTGAAAAAAATAACAAAAACTAAGGTCTGTACTATGGACATACGCAATTGTAGTTATACTAATGGATAAATGGAAAGAAAGAAAGAAAGATAGATAGATAGACAGACAGATGATGCAATATATATATATATATATATATATATATATATATATATATAATATATATATATATATATATATATATATATATATATATCTATATATATATATATATAGATAGATAGATAGATAGATAAATTATTAAATAGAAAGCTGTATACATAGATAGATACATTGATTGATTGCGGACAAATTTAGGTTTGTACTTTGTTCTGTGACAGATGGGATACATTGTAATTTGTTGCTGACATCAAAACATACGTGACATAATCCTTACTGCACAATGACAGATGATAAGTACAGTACACGTAAATATATTAGACTGCACGTGATGATTGATTAGTGTAATCTACATCTAAAGATTTAACATTATCTTATGGAAACCAACTTTATACCTGTTATCAAATAAGTAATTTTAAAAAGTTGCCTTTGTATATAGTTGTACAGAGTTATTGGACTTTTATATGAAATAGTTTTCACGCAATAAGATATGTAATATTATATAATAATCGATTGCAGATTTCAGGGAAAGATTAGCATTTGACGGATTTTGGCTATACTTTCAGATTTATTATTTGACCTTGTATGATACTACTTTCTCTTTAGAAAATATATATACATTTTAAAGTGGAGCTCAACTGATGAAGTCTAATTGACAGAAACGATCGTCTTGAGCATTATAACTTTGGTATTATGTTTATAATATTTTTAATTAATTCATTTAATTTTCTCACTAAGCAATAAGTGATACTATAAAGCACTTCCATGAGCAGTGTTTAGTTCTCTTATTCTCGAAACGCTGGACAAAATCCTATCATAAATGACGCTTATTAGGAATATGTGTTGGTAATCTATATCATATATTAGTATAGTTATGTTGATTTCGTTACTCCAACGGCATACATGCAGATGATACTACTCTAAGTAACGATTGTTTGTGCTGACAATTAATAAAGGCATCATCATTTATCATTTTATCACACAAGATTTTTATTTTTAGTCAATTTTAGTCATCCAATATGATGTATATTTGTTCCCGTCTAATGTTTAATCAATTGTGCGTATTTTTTCGTCTCCGGTCCCTAGTTTCAGATCCATGTTTGTAAACATAGAAACAAATACAACTATACAACTATAGGAATCTCAAAATGTTACACACTGGAAATATGATAACAACGACAACGGAAGATTAAATAAATAATGATATTTCAGATGAGCGAAATATTGATGAAAATTGTATTTGAAAGTACAGAAACAATCATTTCGCCGTGAGACAAAATTATTAACATTGTGTATCACTGAGATAAAAATAAATAATGTATATCTTCAATTAAATGTTTGAATTAAATAAGATATACCGGTACATTGCACATAACATTACATTCGTTCCTTAATATAGATTGAAAATAAGCAAGTTGTAGTTCATAATAAGTAACAAAGTAAACTCTAAACTAGTTATATATATAAAATTTGGTATTACAAACCTTATGGCAACCAAATGACAATACCTACCTATATGAATATCTTTTAAATTTTGACTGGTGTCGACAAATAGCTACACCAAACGATAAGAGGAATTAAAATATAACCCAATAAAGAAAATTGAATGTCGTTGTAAAGAAAATTCAGAAACATGTAAAATTCATGGAATTCTACAGATCTTAGACTTTGCAACTAGGCAAAATGAAGTACTATGGATCCTTGCTATTAAGACCACCTAACTGATGACTCAAAGTGAGATGGTCTTTTAAATGAGGTTCTGTACTGATTCAATATTAATGAGGAGACTGGATTTTTTTTATCTTAATCATGAGGTGGTCTCCTAAGCGAGGTGGTCTTTAGGCGAGGTTCTACTCCCCTCTCTCTCTCTCTCTCTCTCTCTCTTTTCTCTCTCTCTCTCTCTCTCTCTCTCTCTCTCTCTCTCTCTCTCTCTCTCTCTCTCTCTCTCTCTCTCTCTCTCTCTCTTAAATGAGGTTCTGTACTGATTCAATATTAATGAGGAGACTGGATTTTTTTTATCTTAATCATGAGGTGGTCTCCTAAGCGAGGTGGTCTTTAGGCGAGGTTCTACTCCCCCTCTCTCTCTCTCTCTCTCTTTCTCTCTCTCTCTCTCTCTCTCTCTCTCTCTCTCTCTCTCTCTCTCTCTCTCTCTCTCTCTCTCTCTCTCTCTCTCTCTCTCTCTCTCTCTCTCTCTCTCTCTCTCTCTCTCTCTTTTGCATTTCGAGGTATAACTTCATGATTTAAACACAGTGCTTGAGAGGTTTGTGACATATAAGACAAAACCAAATGATTTTAATGACTCTGGTTTGATGGATAACTTTGATGTAAAGTAACGACTCAGTTGATAATCTACATAGTCGTTCTTCCTGTTACCTGTTACTAAATGTACGTGTTTCTTTGGGACGTAAGTACGTCATGAAGATAGCACTGTATGTCCTTTTGTTTCTACTAATACTAGGGTTTGTCAATGGATTTTTATTTCGAAGAGGTGGGAGAAGAATCAGTTTAAAGATTCGACGGAATAATATTTTTGGTCGGTTGTTAAGGCGCCAAAAACCAAAAAACAGTTTACAGAATATAGTGAGAAATGCAGCTGACAAACTCAAAGATTTAGTTAAACCCTTGAGGAAGAAGTCTGTAAATGGAAAAAAGGAAACTCGAAGAAGGGGGAAGAGTCGAAGAGTAGAATATACAGATTTAGGTTCTTCACCAGTGTCACCTGATGATATTCTAACTGTAGGTGCTCCACGTGAATTGCATCAAGACGTCAGAGAAAAGAGTCCAGCCGATTATAGTCATACACCTAAACATGCAGCCGGTCTTCAGGGAGAACCTGGCTACATTAAACCACCTATAGTTCCTGAAGATAGGCCTGGAGATTATAGCAGACCATCAAAACCGAGTGTTCCTGTAGACTTGATTTCACCGGAAGCTTATGTTGATCCACAAAGCACTGTTGACAAGAGTCCACAAGATTACGTCCGAAAACCAGACATTGTCGCCAATCCCACAATACCTAGAGAACCAGCTCTGCCGATTATCGTTTCGGATAAAATCCCCGGGGATTACAGTGGGAGGCCAGCTGCAGATACAGTTTTACCTGACACATATGTTGACACACAAGGTTCAGTTGACATAATTTCTGAAACTTCTCCAGGATTTGAAACACCGGTGATTACGGCTAAAAGACCAAGGGACTATAGTCAACAGCCAGATGTTGATCCGATTTTACCGGAAGCATATATTGACCCACAAAATTCTGCTCGCGGTGCTGGTTACGATTCGCCGAAAGTTGTTAACCCCGTTTTAACGGATGCTACAGGTGGATATGTAGAATCAATACCCACGAAAAAAGGATATTCTGCTGATGTAATAGCTGATCCATCAGTTCAGGACACAATTAAAAGACCAGGAGATTATGGTCAAAAGCCAGTTGTTGATCCGATTATACCGGAAGCGTATGTTGACCCACAGAATTCTGCAGGCGGAGGTGGAATCGATTTACCGGCATCTCCGGAGTTGAGAACCGCAGATTATGGTCGAAGACCAGACACTACCGTTAATTCAGAAATATCTGTGGGTCCGATTTTAACTGATACATCGGGTTCTTCTGGATATTCCGCGTCAGCTGTACCTTCGAACACTAGAGATGGATATGTAGAACCACCAGGTACAAATAACGGGCATGCCACGGATATAGTGCCCAACCTATTAGACCCTGACCCAGTTCAGGGACACACGTCAGATGCAACCTCGCCAACCGGTCCAGAAGTCTTAGAAGTTATAGAGGACCCAGTGTTTCATGGAATGAACAGACGAATATTTCAACAAGGCGGTGAAAATTTTCAAGGCGTGGCATGCCAAATAGGGTAAGCTACAGGAAGATCTAGTAAAAATTATTTTGATTACGGATCACAGGATTTTTAATGACAGATATTACGAAACTTTCGGTACTTAATCCCAAATGGTTTAATTTATATTTATGTACATATAAGTCTACCATAACGTTTAAGATCCTTACTGTTATTTAAGCTATATTTTCAGTCTTAATTGATAAATTGATCGTTATGATATATATACACTGGCGACATGGTTTATCGACGATCTAAGGACTCTTTAGAATAATCATGAGTTAACGGAGGCGTAACGAATTTGCCGATATTGTTGTCAACATAAGTCGGCGATATATATATATATATATATATATATATATATATATATATATATATATATATATATATATATATATATATATATATATATATATATATATATATATATATATATATATATATATATATATTCGAATGTCGAAATCGGATGAGTTAAAATTTGTTGAATGACCGGGTCGGATGATTAAGGTTAGAAAATTTGTGTTGATCAAAAGTTTTGATTTTGGATATCTCGAAGTAATAGTGATGGTTCCGGAAATTTCGAGATAACGAAATTCCACTGTATATATGTCTTGAGTGGTATATTTCTTCATTACCAAATCCAAAGGGAGTTGCAATCACGTAACAGTTTCTAGATCCGCTGATGATGCATCGTTGAGCTAGAGATCGATGCGACAACAAAGTGCAACACATCTGCTTCTTACCTGGATTTACTCCTGTCGATTGGAAAAGTCGGTCAACTTCACACATCCCTTTATGACAAACGCAGCTATTTCAATTTCCACATCACGAACTCACCTTTTCTAAGTAGTAATATCCCATCTTCTCCTGCCTATGGCGTTTTCATTTCACAACGTATACGTTATGCCAGGGCATGTTCTTCTTATGAATGTTTTATTCTGAGAGCAATACGACTAGTCAATATAGTACTTATACAAGGTTACGTTGTTGAACGTTTGGAGTGGTCGTTTAAGAAGTTTTATGGTCGATACGGGGATCTTGTTAAACATTATGAAGTCCCCCTCTCAGAAATATTAGATAGTATTCTGAAGCACGGCCACAGACAGTGACTCCCTTTCACTAATCGTGCTTTTCACCGAACTTGACCTTATCACCAAACTTGACCTTTTCATCGAGTGTGACTAGAAAGGTTTCCATGGAACGTTTGCCACGGGTGTGACATGCCAGTGGAAGACGCTGACTCCTTCCGGACCCTTGGTCTTATCCCGTTTGGGATTCGCAATTGTTCTTCATGTTGAGACCATTTACACATCTAATTCGTCGTGTTATAATGGACTTGAGTTTTGATTATCGATTGGTACTTCTTCAATTTTACTTTGTGTCGCTACAGAGGCTGTAAAGATGGACTTCACTGCGTCGTCGTCAATACAGGTAATGTTTTGGACACTTGCTTAGAGGGATCCTGGGATCTATGTAAATGCATTAAAGGTAAGATACATTAGAAATATCAAAGATAACGATAAGAAAATCTAACGCAAAAGAACGCTCTGAGAGTGAAGACTAACTAATCTTAACAATATATATATATATATATATATATATATATATATATATATATATATATATATATATATATATATATATATATATATATATGCGATAAGTATGTACTCATTACAGTGTAAGGTTTAGATTACCTAATCATTTCTAACATATATTAACCGTCGGATTATAAAATTTCCACGCATCTGTTTTTACTAACAATTTCAAAAATAACATTTATTTAATATAATACAATGAGTGGTGTATCATCAATGTGATTGCTTTTTAAAATGACTTACATGATCATTATAGGTTGCGTTGTGAGCAAGGGTATTCATACAGAAGGCAGATTGAGGGGGAAATGTAGAGGCTGCAGTTGTAGGGCTGGTGAAGTGAGTAATATCATTTTATGAGCATTTCAAACTGAACTAAGAGGTATAAGACGACATAACTTTATTGACAGGTATATTGCCACATCCACATGTACATGTCATACTTCTCTATAATGGCAACTTGGGGGAACAGGCAAAAGAAGATATTATAGACAGTTGGCCTTCATAAAGATGTCTATTTATCATACAAAGTCTATGTTCGAATGACCAGTATTACCAGGTACTCTTTATACAGAGGTGATCTTTAATGCAAGTTTAACCGCATATATTGAATATATCAGCTGTCTCACTGTATTGTCTCGCTAAATAAGAAAACAGAACGTGCAGTTCTTCAGACCGTATATGACTAATGTTTACCAACATGCGGGACACATCTATCAGAATTCTTGTTTTTCCAAATTTATGCTTAATTCCCCCAGTTTACGTGCATTTTCGATGCTCTTCATATTCTTCTTTTTAAACTTATGAAGAATAACAAATGTTGACGTATCGGAAATCCGTTCCACTTGTGTAAGTGAAAAACTGCATATATTTAGTATTGTTTCTTGAATAAATAAAACCATTATTTACCATAATTATAGATGTAGATGATGAGGTATACGTTTTGATTGATAGGGCGGTGATATATATATATATATATATATATATATATATATATATATATATATATATATATATATATATATATATATATATATATATATATATATATCACATGCATGTGTAATGATTACAGTTACAAAACAGAGTTTAACACGCCCATGCGATACATGACGTCATATGACAGTGTATTTGGAAATGGAAATTTCGCCACACCTATATTACTAAATGCAATTTATGTCATCAAAAATATTTTATTTGAGTTGTTGAAAACGGACTGAATTTTAAATTTGCATACACATATAAATTAAATACAAAACCACATAAATGTCTCTATCGGTGAATTCATCCGCTACAACGATCTCGTGCAGTCTGATGGTATGGATAGAAACATGTGTAGTTTTGTCTGTCTTCCTGTCTGTCTGTTCTCTCTCTCTCTCTCTCTATCCCTCTCTCTCTCTCTCTCTCTCTCTCTCTATATATATATATATATATAAAGTCAAAGTTCAAGGTACAGTCTTGAAAACTTGGCTGAATATTTTGACAAAATATGTCGTGTTCTGGCCAAAAGTAATTGCAAAAATCGTTTGGGTATAAATTAAATTTATACCGTATTTCTAAAAGGCACCACGTCTTGAAACACTGTGTTTTCCTGAAGTGAACAAGGAGAAAAAGAAATTCAACCACATAATATAACAGTCTCCAATGTAACTACAAATGATTTGAAATCATCAGCGTCCGAAAAAGTATTAAATGGAGAGTTTTAAACACAGCATTAAAAATCGTCTTTATTTATCGTGATTTTAACTATAACACCTATTCTCAAGCGACCCGATCACTTTGTATATTTCGCTTTCTAAAGAATAATATATCTACATTTCAGATTTTTTTTATTATCCTTATGCCTTTGACATATTGGAGAACATTTATACATATATACAGATTATACAATTAATACTCATAAACCATTACATGAGCGAGTGACGTATATATAAATACAAACATAGGTAATAAAGTGAAAAATTAGCAAAAGTCTGTACATTCGATCAAATAAAAAAGGTCATTTTATCATCTTCAATTTGTTGATATTTGGATGAGAAAATAAACATATTGCATGTTTATAAGTTTATTTACGTCCCTAAAAGACTACGACGGGAAGTTGTCGAAATTGTAAATCCATGCCATTATAATTATAAAAAACGTATTACCAAAGTTATAGATTTACAAAGAGGCCAAAAATGTTCAAGACGATCGTTTCTGTCAATAGGTGATAATAACACTTACGTCTTATGATTTAGAAGTAATAATCACATAATATGAGTTTCCGTTATGGAAAAATTGATAGAATAATATGAATTGTTTTTCTTTGGATGTGTTCTCTATATTTCTTTATGTGTTGACTAATGGTCTACAAACAGTGAAATTATGGGTTTATTTAAAGATGTTTACAGTAATGAAGTCAATGTATAAAATGCACATGTGTTAAATGGAAATGTGGCGGTCACATGTGCTTCATTGACCATTCATATTGACGGAAAGTCTCATTGCACTTGTCAATAAACAGACAAGTTATCACAATGAACTCAACTATAACAAATGTGTTATAATGGTGTTAACCTATACCAGGTATTTGAAAAAAATACTTGAACCACACTCACCGAGAAGTGTTATTCCACTTTTCATTATCTATTTATAGTCTTCAAATTATTTGTTCTATTTCCAGATCACCTGTAGATCAGGAAGAGTATGCTCAATGTAACCGTGCATTCCCACCAAAAGGCTACTCCAATTTCTATCAACATTATAACTGTGAGACATTTTGTAATGGGAAACCACATTCATTACAAAGACGTACAAAAGACAGCAGTCTTTATTAGTGATGCTTTATATATTTTATATGGATTTTTTTCTAAATTGTGTGACCGGTCAATTGGAAAATGATATTTGCTACGTTACGTTGTCATTGAAAATACATTGAAATGTTAACTTCGAACTATAGTCATTACCTTATATTTAAATGTTATCGGAGACTAGGCTTCGATTTCAAGAAAAAAGTAAAAAGAAATAGATTTGAACATATTATTTGAAATCTGTTGTTGTTTCCCTACTAACTGGACAAATTTGTACAATTTTAAAAAATGCAAATTAATTATGTAAAATATGTCACAATATGCGATATGTACACGGAACTACAAAATATTGTTTTAGTTGGACTGTTTGGATATGATTAAGTAAATCATATACTTACATATAGTTTCGTACTAAAGCTAACTTTACCATTCATACTGTTCATTTGTCGCTAGTCTACTTTGAAGAAAATGTTATCTTGAAAATCTTTATTTGCCCATCCCTCAAACACTTTATTATTGTACTAAATCAGAAATAAAGGCATAGAAATATGAATTTTTAATTATTTTTTACCAAATTTGGTAACTTTCTGTTTTACATTATTCTCTGTAAAAACTACAATGAAAAAGTAGTCTTGAAACATGAAAGCAAAAATGATGTAATATAAAACAAGACACGTTCAAATTCAAATTACATACTGTGAATAGGGCCCAGTCAGAAAATGCAAACATGCAAATATTGTATTAATATATCTATTTCTATTATAGTATAACATCCTAATTTTGTTGAAGTCACAGAGTACATATATGCTACAGCACACACACACACACACACACACACACACACACACACACACACACACACACACACACACACACACACACACACACACACACACACACACACATATATATAATATATATATATATATATATATATATATATATATAAACACAGACGGGAAATTAGCAACTAAGCTATACGACAAACGAGACGATTTCGGCTTTCCCATCGTAAATTTTCCACATTTAAGTAGTAATATCCCTCAGTCACCGCATATGGAGTTTTTATTTCACAAATGATCTGATATGCCAGGGCGTGTACAACATATGAAGATTTCATATACAGAGGTAAACTACTCAGTGACAAATTTTTGACACAGGGATATCGAACACCACGTTTAATGTCAACGTTCCGCAAATTTTACGGTCGGTATAATAGTCTTGTTTGCGACTAATCTGTTTCACTAAGTGAAATGTTGAGTTGCCTTTTCGTTGGCGGTTGTTGAGACGTCTGTACCAATTGTGACGAGGATACACTCCTCAGATTTATTGTGTTGTTTCATTGGACTTGACTGTGGACTCACGGCGGGTGAGACCGGTCGACAGGGGATGCTTACTCCTCCATGACACCTGATCCCACCTCTTGGTTTCCAGAGGTCCGTGTTTCTCCATTTTTACCGGATTTGTATCTATGTCCTGGACATTCTATTGAATTATACTTTGGTATCTGAAATTTTTATATTTCAATCTTAAGATACCATGTAAAATACCACGAAACGATATAATTGGTGATAAGCAGTCAGGCGATTGCTCGCTAAAATGGTGGAATTAAAAGGGAAATTGTGCATTTATACGGTGAAATGTTATATTGATACAAATAAATATTAAACATTTGGAACATAATTAATTATTTAAAACCGTAGTTTATTAAATGGATACATTTCAAGTTTCTTTTCGATATGATTCTTAAATTTTATATTGCTCAAAGCATATAACTTCAAGGACGACCTTTTCCGAGGACAGCATTGCAAATTTTGTCAAGTGAAATTATCTATTTTCAGTACGTCACAAGACAGAATATTTATTTTTAATCTTTTTAGGGACATATTTTTCGTTTTTTTTGCCTTTGTGATCAAGATTGTAGTATAACATAGAAGCAGATCTAGACATGTTCAAAGGATCAACATAAAGTTATAATAACTCAAAACTCAGTCACTGCCCATTAGATTAATTAACGCGCATCTCTTAGTGGTTTTATCAGCACCCAAAAATGAAACTAACTAATATGTCACATTGATTTAAGATTATCTTAGTAAACATAATGCATATGAAATAAATGTTAGGGGATATTCTCCCCGGAATCTTTTAATTATGATTTTACAATGCATAAAAAGGTTTTTTGGGGGGCTTGCAGAAACTAAATTGTGGCATCTTTATTCTTAAAAAATATTCCAATGTCAAACTCTTTAACTTTACAAACAAAAGAAATTCAGCAGACATAAGTTGAATGTTCCATTGTTTCCTTATGTAATGCGTAAAGATACATATTGTTTTTTGATAGGAATGCCTAAGATTTAAGTCGTACAAAGTTGGGAAAGTCAAATATAAAGTTGGAAAAGCCAATTTTAAAATTGGAAATTCCAAGAAAAAAATTGAAAAACTGAAAAAGTTGGAAAAGCCAACTTTAAAATTGAAAATTACAAGAAAAAAGTTGGAAACGCCAAGACTTAAAGTTGACAAAACGAAAAAAAGTTAGCAAAACAAGAAATAAAAAAATAAGGTGGCCCTGATATGCTTCCGTTCCATACACATTTATAGTTGATCTAATTGTTCTCTGTTTGTGGTAAAATATTTTAAAGTATAATTGTGATATAAATGTATCAAATTCTCATGTTATGTCATAAATATAATATCAAAATAATAGGTGTAAAACAAAGTCAAAAAACAAATGTTCAAGGCTTTCGTTTCTGTCACGAAGACCTAGGCAACTGAAAAGTAAACGCTTCAAAGGAATTAAATAAATCAAATAAATATAAGTCAACGATAAATGAAAGAGTGACAACTCACTTTTTCTGACAAGGCTAAAAGTGAAATGAGAAAGAATTCTGCATTATAAGTTACTTCCCTTGCATTGATACGTACGTCTACCGGAAAAAATCAATAATTAAAAGCTGCCAAAAAAATGCATATTTACACAAGAGGCATTGAGAGTGATAAATAAATAAATAACAAAATATATTATTATATCGAAAACGAAGAAATAAAGGATTTTTATATACTTATTGTTACATAACATTTAAGTAGTTAGTTTCATTTACAATTCATTTATGGGCAATATTAACGTACGAGAAACCAGAATGCACTAAACTATATATTCAAATCGTATTCATATCTGTTACAGAATTATTATTAAATACTTTTCACAAGAGAAGCACTGAATTCTTCCTTAAATACACATTTTGAAATCATCGTACACCAATCTAAACGTTGCATGCAGTCAGAATAAAACTGACAATGAATATTGGAGAGCAGTGCGCGCTTATTGGTTCATCTCATCCAAAGCTTAGTAAATTGTTCTACGTAGCATACTTTAAATATTATAAATATAATACCAAAGTTATAGTTTTGTACAAAAAGGAACAAAACAAATGTTCAATATTACCATTTCTACCAATAAGACTTCATCAATTGAGTTTGAATTTTAATTAGTATATATATAAAGTAAATTAAAGATTATAAAAATATATAATTCGAACATATCCAAGAATTTAGAAGTTACTTGCAGATTTACTTTAAATTAATTACACTACGTTGTGTAGGAGACAAGATACAAGAAACATTACAATTATAAAGAAATGGGAAGCTCAGATATTGATATCTTTTGTTGTTACATACCCAAGTGGTATTATTTATCATTAAGAAGTTTTGTAAACAATTAGGTGCATATACCAAAATATCCGCCATATAATGAATACGATATTTTATTTTCTGATGTAGATTTCAGATGGGTCTGACTTCTGTTACAATGAAAAATAGACGCTTGTGGCCCTTTCTCCGTTCTTTGCTTATTTGCACACATACACACGCGCGGACAGAGCATACGACACGCAGGGACACATACACACGCGCGCGCAGACGACACAGGCAAACATACATGAACACTGATTCTTACAATCATAATGTAAGTATTTATTGATTCTATAGTATAATCAAATGTGTTGTAATTCACCACGTTTTTACCACAAAATTATGTGTGATATTGTTATAGCATTTTACTCGCCAAACAGAACTTGGAACAGATTCAACATATGTCGTACATTCTATTTCATATCCGAACAGTGGCCCTCTGTGGGTGGACATTTTGTTATATTAACTTATCTGTTCTTCTAGTTATTCGAAAACTTGAAGTAATGTTTACTTCATTATTAACCATAAGACCAACCTGAAAAGGAACAACGCTATAATTCAAAAAATTGTATTCCATACCTCTCGCATAGATCTTCTAACCTTTTGGATGAAACATTTAATACTTTCAACATAATTACGCAATTTACTGCGAACATCTCGAGCAACTGCATTGGCAATTACAAACGGTGTGACTCGTAGAATGTACAAATGTACATTTCAGTATCATCTTACAATTAGTTCAAAGCCTATATTTTTCGATCAAAGGTAGAAAATAAAGTTATTTACATAAATAGCTGATATACGGTGGAACCACACCAAAATACCACATCGCTTAGGATACCACCTCATATTTCAGTCCATAATTTTTCAATAAAATTAAATGTTCTCCAAAGGGAAGTATAGTTATACGGGAAAAAACCACTAAAACATTCAATATTTACTAAATATTGAGTGTTTTATTGTTTTTTCCACAAATTTTCGGTATCTTGATAAATATCTAATAAGTACAGAATTTCACTTAGGATACCACATCACTAATCAGACCATTTTGAGTCAGTCAGATATGTGGTCTAAACATCCAGATTCCACTGTATTTAGATATTTTATAATGTTACCTAATAATGTATGATTTCTCTAAAAACATAAAGGTTTATGATATATATTTCATATATCAACTAGATTGAAACATACAATACTAGGCTTTCGACGGATATACCAAAGAAACGCTTAATGTTTCAAACATTTGCAGGATTTACATTTTCACATACTAAATAAAATACCTATAAACTTGGACCTCGTCACTTTTGTTCGGTGGGAACTTTTCTATCCGTAAATGCTTGGCATTAAAACTTGTGCTAATGAAATGTTCACAGAATCACTGCATTTCCAAAAACGTCTGAATGTTGTAGTTCATAGTTTCATAGTGACGTCTGAATTACTATAACAATGGCTTATTTCTTTGTTTGTTCAGTCCATACTGATTTCAGCTCAGAAATGGGGGTGTCCGAAACCACGAAGTCCCATCTATTGTAACCGCAAGTTGGAACCGTGAAGCCGAGTTGATGTTATGAGAAAGCTTGCCAGTTGGTCTCTTCCAGTGTATATTGCAACCAAATTCTCTCCTTCACCATTAAAAACTGGCCGCCACCATATAACTGAGAATTGTTGAGTGTGCCGTAACAAATCCAATAAAGCAATAAAGCAAGCAAAGAAAGAAACAAACAAAGAAACAGAATCAAAGAAACTTGTTTGGAAACGACATCTGTGCTATTTATTTGTATAACTAGGTTTAATTTTATATATGTATATGGAATACATTTTGTTTTCAAATATGTGTAATGAGAGATTCAATTCGCATTTACATGTAGATTTAACCGACATCTAAATTGTACTATTTCCACACTTAACACATGCGGAACGTTTAGTGATCAGTTTATCTGTTAGTATATTCTTCATCGCTAAATCAGACAAAAGATCTGTAGTTCAGTATCAATGAACTGAACAAAGAAAGAAGAGAAAAATTAAGAAAAGAAAAACATGGTCTAGTTTATCATCGATTGTTCAAATTTTCATAACAGACGTAGCCAGATGTGAAAGTCATTTCCTAAAAATTTACGGAAAACAACGGCCACCTGTTGAACTTTAACAGAATTACTCTTCTGTATGGTTTTTTCGAATATTGTGCTTTAGTGTATTATGCTATGGTCAGACATTTTGAGGTGTTTGTTTCATTTCCATAACGAGTGATCGAACTGTCAGAAACCAATTCTCTCTCTCTCTAATTGCTATGCCAAGTTGCTGAATGACAAACACTTCAACATCTTCAAATTCATTTTAGAGCTCATCAGGGGAAAATAAGAAATAAAATTGGCAGGATCAATCATACTTAATAGGCATTAAAGGGTAGTTAAAGGATAATCATTGCCATATTAGGCGAAGTCACAAAACAAAATCACACTATTCTATTCAAACTTAGACCAATTTTCTTATTTTCAGTAGTGTATTGTCATCCAGGAATTTCTATTCAGACTGAATTGACGAAATTTGAAATTCAATCACTCATCTCTTGCCTTAGAGGATGAAGACAGATGAAATTGATTTGTGTCGCAACTTGAATGTTTCTTTATTAGCAATTTTCAACCTCACAAAACTTAATTTCGTGGTTTTATAAATTCATTTGGCACTAAACGGAAGTAATCTAACGGCAGGGATATGTTCTGGAATTTATTTCACAGAATTTACGACAGATACAATTTGATTTGTATGAACATTGACACGCAATATATATGCATGCAATATATATATATATATATATAATCTATGAGTCTTATCATTTCGTTTCTATTTTCCGGTACCAGATTATATGGCATTATATGACATACAATGAAACATATTTTGTCCCACAGTAATAGCGAAATGGTATTCTATTCAAAGTGATTCGTGTCAAGGACTAGACACAAATATTGGCGGTTCAAGTAAAGTATTTTCGGTTACAATATCATTTGAATATATAATTTTATATATGTGTGTATGTCGCTCTCTCTGTCTCTCTCTCTCTGTCTCTCTCTCTCTCTCTCTCTCTCTCTCTTAATTTTCGTATGTTGTGGTTACTACCATTTCTTGAAAACTCAGCTAAGTTTAGGAGGAAGGAGACAGAAAATCATAAGAGTGTAGAAAAATGTTAGCTACCTCCTGATTTGTTATCGTGTTAAAACCTAACTAATCACGTTATATAAAGATATAAAATATTTCCATTCACTTAACACAACATAAAATCTAATACGAACCATATACCCTGGTCCAAGTTGTTAGATGAATGGTTTTGCTCATATTTGAAATACATGTATTACAAAAAATAATCAATTACAACGTAAAGTACATTTGTTAGAGTTTGGATATCTACTGTTTATAATGAAATTGACAGTTTCTACAGATGTTTATGGATCTTGATTCCATCAGATACAATAGGTCAATGCTAAATTATCAGCCTGGATCTCTCCGTGTAGATATAACAAATAAATAAATAAATAAATATGTATATATAAATAAATGAATAAGTAAATAAATAAATAAATGAATAAATAAATAAATAAATAAATAAATAAATAAATAAGGATGGAAAGTATTATTATTGTGACAATAATTTTAAAATTTATAATAATCTAACTATGTAAAATGGATACAAGAAGAATTGCTCTAGAATGGTCAACATATTTACCAATAGAAAATATTATATATATTTTCTGAAAACAGTATAAAATACAAACGGTAAGGGTTATCTGCTGTCGTCTGAGATTGTTAATCTCACTGACCATAAACATGTACCCGGAACGTAGTTGAAATTATTGGATTGATGGCAACTATAGAGATCACTTGGGTTTGTTAGTATGTTAACATGTCTGCTTTGCAAGATAATGATTTTATGTACAAATAAGTGTAAATGAAATGAAAACAGTTTCATGACCTGGTATTTTTTTTCAGTTATCATTCGGTGTTAGAAAAAGTTACACTAAGCTGTTTGTAGAGCCCGAAAAAAATGCGACAATGATAAGGTATTACCTCGCAAAAATCTTCCAAAACAAAAAATGTGACGTTTAAATGACATGGCCATAAAAACTTGTATAATATAATTTCTTTGACGGATTTGATGAACAAAGTGGTCATTTTTATGGTGTCATTTGCTTTATAATTAGTGGATCCATTCCTTTGTACAAAGTACTTCGTTCTGGTGGACGGAAGGGTCAAGTGTGCTTAGCCCGCTAAAACCTGGTCGTTCTGAATGAAGGGAAAAAATGCCACAGAGAATATCTAATTTAAATCATAGGCATAATTTCCATTAAGAAGATTCGATTTAAGTGTGAAAAGTCTGCATGTCGAGAGCTTTGCCAGCCCAGATTTGACACTTTCTGAGTAGTATTTAAATAGGTATTGAAATACAATCCATTGTATCATGACAGCCTCGGGTAAGAGTTGGTCTTTAAGTACACAAAATGTTCGCCAATTCATTATACCACGTTTTGTCAATATTTTCCCATCCTTCTTTTACTAGAGAAATATGTCGTGGAATTTGAAGGGAAAGAATCCCCAATGACATCAAAACAATGATGCCGTTCCAATTGAAAAATAAACAATGCAAAGAAGAGAGTGCGAATGAATAACAACAAACTAACATTAAGTTGATGTCCGTGACGGAAAACTCCTACATTTAATTTATTTTCAGAAGTGTTTTTCTTCGGTTGTGATGATTCAAAGCAAATGAAAAGAGAAAATATACTACAAATTGTTCGCCTGTTTGCTTCAATTGCATTAATCTATGACTACGATTTAGGAGCAAAGCAATTTGACAGGATAATAAAATAATTCAAAACTTCTTTTGGAGACATCCATTTCAAACGCTCGTCCCGAGATTATATGCAATGATATGCATTATTACAGATATATCAAATATAATTCAAGATGTTTTTGTATTTAGAATAGTAAAGATGGAAACGATTTAAAAAACAAAATTCGAATTCCACTACGAAGAAACATATTATAATAAAAACTAGAGACGCGTATGTATTTCATCGAAAACTGATACCCATACACATGTGTGTATATAAAGTCGAGACACTGTCAAAATCGATACACACATATCATAGTAAAAGTCGAGAGGCATATTCGCGTTTATTGTGAAAATCGAGATGTACACATTTTACATTCTCGACCCACACGTATCATAGTGAAAGTCGAGACGTTCACGTTTTAGAGTCAAATTCGACGCACATGTATCAGAGTGAAAGTCGAGACGTACACATTTTACATTTAAATTCGACGCACACGTACCATAGTGAAAATCGAGACGGACACATTTTACATTTAAATTTGACGCACACGTTCCATAGTGAAAGTTGAGACGCACACGTATCATAGTGAAAACCGAGACGTACACATTTTACATTTAAATTCGACACAAAAGCACCATAGTGAAAATCAAAACGCACACATATCATAGTGAAAGTCTAGGCGCACACATTTTACATACAAAGTCGACACGCACACATTTGACAGTGGCATTCGACACACATGTAGTATAATGTACATGTATAATACGCGTCATATTCACATTATACTTACGTTTATAAAATGGATGCATAACAAATAATAAGAAAATGACGGAGAAATATTGAAATGAAAGACGAGACACACACCTATTAGTCAGTTTCGACGCACACACGTACACACAGTGAAAGTCGAGACACATGTTTATAGTAAATATTTTATAAAAAGTACTAAGTAAGGCAACTGAAAGTGTCTATTGACTCCCTGGACGGTTTGCGATACTCAAGAATCATCTTATATATAATTTGAATTTTATTGAATAATTATATAAAAGAGTGAAACTCTCAGTTCTAGTACCCTCAAGACGAAGAAGAAGAAGAAGAAGAAGAAGAAGAAGCAAAACTAAGTGTAACTCAATACAATTTTCGCATGCCATTGTTTTATCATATGCAGCCAATACATGTCCTCATGGACTGAACAGTTCCAACATTTCATATCAGATTATATATCTTTGAACTTTTTAACGAAAATGAGCATAAAATTATGGTTAAGTTTAGATAAGGGGGTTCATCAACAGATGTTTTGAATCTTTTACCCTAATAAAAAATAAAAAATAACAAAATGAGACATTGGAATTTGTAAAAATATAACAAAATTTAGATCACAACATCAGAAGGAAAATATACACAACAACCTTTCTTACAGACAATCGGTTAAGTAGGATGATCAGATTTTATTGAAACTACTAGGCAGGTTTGAACATTGGAGGGTGACATATTGCAAACAATATCATGTACCGGTATTTTTATTTATATCGTTTCTATACATACAAAATATCTATGTATTAAGTCAGGGTAATGGATTAGATACTTCATTCTAAAACTTGTACTTTTATTTCCATTTCAATGAAATATCATATTCTGCATGTCTGTATATAATTGCTTAGTGAAAAGGATTAAAGTTGCTTTCCCGTTAGACAAAGTGAAGCTTTGTAAAGCAAAGAAATTGAATTTATATGAAACATTTTAACTGGTTCATAATATTTCTTATATTGATACCGAAATGGTATTCGAAAAGTGTCAACATATATGCGATATGATGGTCGATTTTTTATGTACAACATGAAAACAATCCTATGTATCTCTGCATTGCATGCAATACTACCGTCCGCGCAGCTCACATAGGAAATCGGAAAATCGTCCACAGTTCTATTATTATATCATCTATGACAGAAGTTTCACTCTATCCCAGCTAAGAAAGAAATTTTATTAATAATTAAATATAGCACTCAATCCTATATTTTAAAACCAGGCATCCAATATCCCCAGAAATAACTTTTGATAGGCAGTTTTCCTTGCTACAGCCCAGTGTTGGTGCCATATTTAGAACTGTACACCCAACACATTAATAGGGGAGTGCCAGATAGCAATTATTTTCTTATTATTTACTCATCACTCACACTTCCTGTTGGAAACTTCCTGTCAATCTTTTTGAATATAATTTTTAATATAATTCAACTTCTTTCGTAATCTTCGCAGTTCATTCAAAAAGCCTACCGAAACTGCTTTCAAAATCGATAGTACTTTACGTACCTGTGGAAAATTAGATCCGTCCACAACTGACGTCATTGAGTACACGTAGGAATTCCCTCCACAGCGGGCGACATTATTTTAACTTTGCGAATGAGCACCCCTACTATATTTTAAGCATTTTCGCTCAATCATTTGTATATATAATGATGAGAGATAACATTTTAATTATTAGAAAACTTTTTTTCAGCAATTTAAGCCTTTATTATACATAATAATTTCGTTGCTTTCGAAATATCGAAGATTTTCCCATTTCCAAAGTGGGCTGCGCAGACAGCAGCAAAGTTATATATAAATGACCTTTTCACCGAGTTTGACCTTTTCACTGTACTCGATGGAACATTTCGACGGGTGTGGCATGCTAACAGGGGACGCTTACTCCTTCCGGTTACCTGGTCCCATCCCCATTGTTCTTCGTTTTGAGACGATTGTTATTACTAATTTGTCGTATCCTAATGGACTTGCAGTTTCGATTATCCATCAGTGCTTCTTCATGATACTTATCAAACATTTTGTAACCCGCATATAACTGAGGAAAGAAAAATTGAACAAAACTGTACCCCAGATTGTCGTCACCACTCTAGTTTGCAATACCTAACAACAGTGATTGAGATATATATCAACACATTCAAAGCGCTAGTCAACAAATAGAGTCTCAGATAAAGAAAATAATTCTAATAATTCATTTATTTAAAGTCATATTGTGATGTAAAAAAGTCGAGTTCATCAATTAAATGACATTTTAAAGAACATGATATATGAGTACATTCAGACATCTGTGAAATGAATTACACCCTGTAAACACGTGATTGTAATAAAAGCTAAAATGCGATCTCTTATCCTTTATGTGTATTTTTCCCATGGTATTTTTACTTTTCCATTCTTATACAATTTTATATTCAAATTCTCTGTTTACAATTTTAATATTATTTTTTGCTATCAGAAAGTAATGATGGGACTTTCTATAACTGTATTGGACTTAACAAGTAGCTTCAAAATTAACAAGTGGGTATTGAATACATTGAAATGACACACAGTCGTAATATAGATATGATAATCTGAGCGCGTGGGTCTTTTCTAGAAAATTAAATCCTCATAGGAATTTTAAATTTATTCACTAACGATAAGATGATTTCACTATCAAGAATAAAGTTTAAAAGTGTGAAATTCCATATTACCAATTAAAAGGAGAAAAATCACTCACTTTCCCTTTTACCGGAAGCGAAAATCCATCTAAAAAGTAATTTGCACGGATATGACCCCGCGAAGAGGTAACTTAATACAGCTGATGTGGAATTGAGTCATTTTCTGATGTGTAATTATCTTGTCAGTTTGGGTATTGAAACGACGGGGTTAACAAATGTTCCACCATGTTTATATGGGGTGGCGTTGGTGGTCGATTTTATATGTCTTTAATATCGAAGATGATTGCACCGTTAAGATGACCTTTTGCCTTTTCCTCAAGAGAATGTTGGTCACAGGGTGGGATGTTCTTAGTATGCAGACGAATGTTGATATTAAGGTATGATATCGATAGCGTATTATTACAAAGAATTATAGCAGAAATGACCCTTGCTCTATCTAAAGAGCATCATCACCAGAATGTTCAACAAGAAACAATGCCAGACTATACAACTACTATAATGCTTTATTTTAGGCAAACAGAAGAATGTATATAAAATCTGTGGTAATAGGTACAAAATACCTCTATATCTGTGATGTGGTTTGAATTATGTCTAAATTATTTAGAACAACATAAACTTAAATTTGTTGCAATGAATACATTTTCAAAACAATAAAAATTAAAAAAAAAATTAGTGTTTAACCGAGACAACATAGGACCCATAGGTGTCTTGAAATTGAATAGAAAATTATAAATGTATATTTCACATTATGATAAATATCTATGTGTAAAAATGCATAACAATATTGGTCTCTATAAAATTCTGTAAAACAATGTTATCTACGTGTTTTGTCAACGAACAAACGCATAGCTACTTGTACAACTTTCCTTTTTCATGAGGAATTATGCTGTGAAATAAACGAGTGCAGCAGTTGCTTTGATTATAACAAAACTATGGAAATTGTTACAAGGCGTCTGAAAGTGACGCTCATCTTTCAAACGACAGCAGAAAAGATAGAAACTAGCTATTAGGCAACAAAGCTATCTATTGTTACATCAAAACTGTCAGCTGTAAACAACGTACTCCCTTTAAACTGGAAGCGGAAGTTCATAAGTCGAATCTATTTCCTGCAAGCAATAAAGTTTAAATGTAGATAGAGTTACCTCTAGACTTATATCCCAGATTCACTCAGAGTTGCACAACTTTGCAAGTGTAACCATATGAACATGACATATTCTTAGTGTCAATACATGATGAATTTTACGTTGTATATAGTTAAATAATTAAGACATATGACATGAAAGTCAACATTACATTATCTTTAGTAACTTATCTTATCTTATCTTATCTGTCTATCTATCTATCTAGCTAGCTATCTATTTATCTAGCTATCTATCTAGCTATCTATTTATCTATCTATCTGTCTATCTATCTATCTATCTATCTATCTATCTATCTATCTATCTATCTATCTATCTATTTATCTATCTATCTATCTATTTATCTATCTATCTGTCTATCTATCTATCTATCTATATATCTATCTATCTATCTATCTATCTATCTATCTATCTATCTATCATTTTCTATTTAATATTGATTAAATATATAAAATGGAATGTGCAGATAACATTAAATTAGAACTCTTTTAGTGGTGTAAACAATAAAAAATATAACAAGAGCTAAAAGAAAATTTTAATAATCTCAACATTGATTATAAACAATAAACATAATAATACAATATTTCTGTGTGTAATCAGACTGGTATCGCCTGTATGGTACTGTATCGCTAAGTGCTGTCTTTGACGATGGCTATCATGTAAAGGATACAGAGGTACGACGAGAGGTAACTTTAACAGAAAAAAGGAAATAAATTATTTGACCATTTATACTAAACTTTTGACATTGAATTTACCTTCATGAAATTTAAAGTAAAGTAAAATAAGAAAACCAAGTCTGCTTATTTGCACTCATCTTCATTAAAGAGTTTAGTCATTATGGAAACAAAGAAAAGTGTCAAGTAATTTATTTTAAATTGCACAATGCAAATTCTGAGTTCATTGAAAAACAGCCTGCTAAATTATAATAATAAGTACAGAGATAATACGGGATTATGCACATAGCCCATAATTAATGTGGCCTTCTTGTAGCATTTTCTAAACTTCACAGATACTAAATAATTATTCGTAAGAAGGTATAGGAGACGATATACAAATCAGGACCTCTGGGTATCCAGAGGTGGGATCAACTGCCATGGAGGGAAAAGCACACTCGCGTAACCCCATAGATACAAAAAATCGCAGACACCAAAGTATAAATCTTTAGGATGTCCAGTACATAGATATAATTCCGACAAAAATAATTAACAAACACGGACCTCTGGAAATCAAGGGGTAGGATGAGGTGCCATGTAGAAGTTATCATCCCGTCTGTGTCTATGGTAAGTAAAATGTCTAAGTATGAAGCGTGTGTGCTTGATTCTGTTGTATTTTTAATTTCTAGTCCGCTGGGATATATCGCATTGACATATGTATGGAAATTGTCCTTATTAATTGACAAAACGTCGTCGAAACATATAAATGACAAATTAAAGGACACCCCTAGCTTTTTCTTCTTTTGATTCAACAGTTTCTGAATGAAGTCTGCTCCGTATGAATAAAGGAACAGGTCGGCCAATAAAGGAGCACAATTGGTTCCCATAGGAATGCCGACAGTTTGTTGAAAGACCACGTTTTCGAACATTACAATTATATTGTCTATCAGAAATTCCAGCATCATTTTTTATCAGCTTCAGTGTATTTATGTGTAGAATCATAGCGGCGTTGGACAAAAATACCACTCAATTCTATTGGAGATCACTTCATAACTCTTACATTTCCAATTAATACTTTCACATATTAGACCCATAGTATGTCATGAGAAATGAACACACACACACACACACACACACACACACACACACACACACACACACACACACACACACACACACACACACGCACGCACGCACGCACACCCACCCACACACCCATATATATATATATATATATATATATATATATATATATATATATATATATATATATATATATATATATATATATATATATATATATATATAGCTTAGTTGTTAATTTACCGTCTCTGTCTATAATAAGCAAAATGTCTAAGTATGAAGCGTGTGTGCTTGATTCCGTTGTATCTTTAATTTCTAGTCCGGTGGGATATATCGTTGTGGCATATGTACGAAAATTGTCATTAGTAATTGACAAAACGTAGTCGATATATCGAAATGTCAAATTAAAGGACACCGCTAGCTTTTTCTTCTTTTGATCAGGAGTTTCTGAATGAATAAAGGAACAGGTCAGCCAATTCAAATGGACTAATTGAGGAATGCCTCCTCGTCATAATCAGTGAAGACGAATCCACCACTATTGAACAGGTACTTCAACATAACACTCAGTGAATTTTGGATGTAAACGCCCAATACGGACCTCCGTAATGGTACAATGTATAACCATTTCTATATCGATACCAGTGCTCACACAAACACGCAGTCAGACATTGTCTGTGCCATCCATCAAAATGATAATGATTTACAAGACAAACCAAAAATAACGTTTCTCTTTAGAAAATACATATACATTTAAAATTGGAGCTCAACTTATGAGGTCTAATTGTCTAACGATCGTCTTGAGCATTATAACTTTGCTATTATGTTTCAGATATTTGTATATTTTAGAATTTAAAAAAAAAACATCAGATCGGCCGTACAATATTATTATTTTGTGTAATTCATACTGCGATTAAACAAATAAATAAACAAATGATTGTGCATTTGATTAAATTCTCTTTACCATTTAGTAAATGATATACGCTGATTACGAGACGATTTCAATTATCTTCGAAAAGAATATTCCAAACGTGTCTCCAATTTACTGAGCATTATTTTAACATTTCAATTCCTGCTACACTTCATGAAAAGAGATTCTGCTGGTTCTTTATGAAAAAAATTGTAACTATCTCCTTATGTTGTGAAAAGATAAAGCAACGAACATTTGTTGTTGTTGTTGTTGTTGTTGTTGATAAACAAATATTTTTTGGAAATGTTTAAATTGGCAGCAAAATTAGATTAAAAAATACGTAAAAACCCAGAACATTAAAAGTAAAATCTAAGGTCAAGTATTTCCTTTCTCATTGTAGACCCTGATATTGACAAACAGAATACCATGTGTTATTATTTAGAGTACAACCTTTGTCTGTAAATGCTAAACAAACATTTGGCATTTGACTTTGACGGACGGGTAGCATTATACGGAGGCATTTTGTATCTGTTTGACGGATTATTACCTGTACTCTACTTAATTGTTAATTTTGCTGTGTCAGCTGTCTATTAAAACACTTTCTTTAAATTTAAGACAAAGGGATTCAGTCATGTCAGCGTTCACAGCAGACGATGCATCGGCATATTGCATGTCACTCTGCATTTACCAACAATTATAATTGAAAACACATATGCAGCATTGAAACGAACTTAATGTTGAAATAATTAGTGATTGTTAACGAATATTCTTGAGTATAAGCTTGAGTATATGACCTGGAAATTAATAGGAAAATGCCGGAAACTTTTTGATTCATGGATACAAAACAAGGCATTTACTACAATTTTGGGACGGATATTTCATACAGCACGAAGTTTCGTATGTTGATAAAACATTGTTTTAGATAAGAAATAATCACTAAAAGATCAGTTACCAGTTTCAGGAAAACATTTAATCAATTTCTGCTTCGATGTTGAAATTATGAATGGAATAATTAAATGAGAATATGATATATTTGTCAAGATATGAAAATACGATCACAATTCGCCATCTAAATTTTGCTCTGTCCATGGTACTGTTCGTTTGTTTGTATAACTTTGCTTTGTTTATTACTTCCAACCATTTCTATATCTTATATGGTAACGTCACCAAAAACAGATGCAGGTCCATAATTAGGATAAATGATGAAGAAATCTCAATCCGAGTGCACACAATTTTGTTTGTCCATGCCGAGGCTTGCCCAGTCACAGACCGACAGAGTTTTGTGCACGAGGAATGAGATTTTGCTATCCCTCCCTCAAAATGGTGTTTGACTGATTTTCTCTCATCTACAGACGACAACAACATTTTAAACATTAGTCCTGGCACTTCGGGAATGGGCTTATCCCACCCTGTAGGGTGAGATAACATTTTCCCCGACATCTAAATTCGCGGACAAATCAGTCTCAAGTGAGAGAATTATTCATCTCGCCTCGCCTACTGTGACGTAGACCTCGGTTTTGTCTCATCCTAAACACCTATGACTAATCCGTTTGCCGGCCGTTTGACTCAGACACAAATACTGCTATTTAGAAAGTCAAAACTATGATCCGGATACCTCCTGCTTGCGAGTGTTAAACACTATAACACTAGATCACTGCTAGATGTCGCTGTTTATGTTAGAGAACACAACACATGAAATACCTTAATTACCATAACAAGATGCCATATATATATATATATATATATATATATATATATATATATATATATATATATATATATATATATATATATATATATATATATATATATTACACATGATCTATTGTCTCAGGTTTAGTTTGATCAAAGTAAATAAGAAGTGTTAATTTTTGTACTGTAAAAGATAAATAATGACATTAAAATGTAATGTGCGAAGGCAAAAAATAAAATGTGATATAAAATTTTCGGAAAAATATGAATTTCCCGTCCGTTTAAAATGTACATTTCAGTAATACGTTATTTATTTTACACCCATGAAATTAATCAAAATAAATGCCATACGTCTAGTTATAACATATGCATCAATTCTATGAACTGTTAAACATGAGTAATTATATAATGACTTGTAACATTTTAATCTGTTTGAGTTGAACCTAGATTTATCTACCGTTTTAAGACAAATACTGATATACACTCCTACATGACGTACGTTTTATTAATCCCAACTTAAAACATTGAATATTTCAGTAATTTTGATATTAGCATTAAATGCTTCAGTAATCTCAGTATCAAAACAGAATATTTCAGTAATTTTATTATTAACATATATTATCTTTATTCTTCGTTTTGACATATTTGTGTGCTTAAGAATTAAATATAGATAGGCAAACATGATACCATTAATACGTGTAACATTTTTCAGTTTACCGTATTTTCTGTTTATCAATCATAAAATGAACAGCGATGATGGAATAATGCACTAAAATATCAACGCATATACATATTGCTTCTCTACGTTACAATACTTAGATAACCTTTGGTTTTGACATGGAAAGGGCTATCATTGGCCAAAAATAGCTACAACAACAACAACAAGATTTGTTTAATGTGACCCGATCAACTTGTCATAAACACTGACCCCTAAGTTTTATCAGCAGCCTTGCCCTTTTTGATTTCTATTCATCAAAATCTGAATTGTTGTCAAATTTACGCAGCAAATTAAAATAGGAAAATTAAAAACACCTTCTGATCCACTTTTTAAAACTATTGGTGGGGACACATGCAAAATAAAGAATCAAATAGTAGTAAAGATATGTTTATACCTATATTGGAGAGCACACTCAAATAGAATTAAAATATACTAAAACTGATCACGTTGTTTTGTAATTGATATCTATCAGTGTTAATTATAAGTTTTTATTTAGGTCGGCGATATCGTGTCAATCAGGAAAGGAAGCTTGCAAAAATCCCAGAAGGAAGTTTAACGATTAGATGGCAAGATTGAAATATTTAAATACAAGTATAAAAATAACAGAATAAGAAGGACCAAAACGCTGACTACGACGTAAAATATTTCAAGTGGGATAAAACTCGCTTATAAAATTGTAAGCTTTACATTCTTGTATAAATGTTGTTGCTATTACATACACATTGCTTACAGGTATACACACATATATATATATATATATATATATATATATATATATATATGTATATATATATATATATATATATATATATATATATATATATATATATATATATATATGCATGGTTTGAGGTATCTATCTTCTTATTTCTCAGCATTCAATTGGTTGTTGTTTATGTAGATGTGACTGTCCTCGCTGTGATTTTCACATTTAAAAATAAAAGATCCCGAAATGTAAGTAAGTTTTGTGGAAATGGAAAACACTTTATTCGAATTAATATATCTCCATTCTACAAAAGACCAATTACATTAAAGCAATTTCACCAGTACTAAGATGGCACTTCTTGTTATTTACATGTTTGATACTTAAGGTTCTTTGTCAATACCCAACAAAAGATAAATAAGGGTTAAGCCCACACTTCATTTTGGACACGTTCAATGGATTTGTGACTGAAGTTCTCTTACAAATCAAATCTATTTCTCCATTTTAAATATGTCAATGACTGGATCCAATATTGATTACAGTGACATTAATTCTATTTGAAAAGTTACATCAGATAGCTTTCCTTTCCAAAGCATTCCCGACTCTTGGCAAACAATTAGTGCACGGCTGATTTAACTAAATATCAAACGATGGATTCTAATACTATACGTAAACAGAATGTCATGCTAGATTTAATTACTTCATTCTACTGTAATATATCCCATAAGAAAAGTTCTCACATCTCTCTTGTAGAAAGTTTTAATACTTTTTATAGAGTTAAATGTCCTACGCCTAGAATATTACAATACGAAAATGTGCCACCGATAAATACGAGTGGAAAATAATTTGGTAAATAAATGGATAATCCTTTGGAACCAATATGTATTTAAGACTGGTATATTATATTATAGCCCCCTAGTGTTCGATCAAATATTACATTGTTCCAAGAGCACTTACACCTGAACATCCCCTTCTTCATTTTAGTAGATCAATTTGATAGGTGAAAACGTCACCGGTGTATTGACATCTCTATTGGTATTCAAAGATATCACTGAAAATTTGTAAATTTGCATTCGCATATTGGTATTAACCTTGTGTCAACATTGCAAACAAAAAGAAATGCAATTTGCGTAAAATGTTACTGGTGCTACGGAAAATCGAACAAAAATATAGCATTGAATCAAGAACAAAAAACTTAAATAGATAGTTAAAAAAATAAATATTAGGTATTTTCATTTTCTCTAAGGAGATCTTTCAAAGTTATTCGTCAATTTTTATTTTCGATTTTTTTAAATCATGAGGTAATTACATGCATCTCACTCTTTCAATTTTTATTTCAGTAACATGCATGGATCTGAACAAGAAAAAAAATTCGCTTCTGAAATACTGAATAACATTTGAACCTCGCCTGAAGATCAGCTCGCTTAGGAGACCACCATGCATTTCAGAACACAAGTTTTAATCTCTTGATACATGTCTAATAAGTACAGGACCTGACTTAAGAGACTACCACTAATCACACCACTTTGAGTTGGTCAGTAAGATGGTCTGAATAGGAGGTTCCACAGTATATTTTTTCAGTTATATATTTTTTATGCCCATCTGGTTAGTTCCACTCAAAATCAAACGTTTACGCGAAAAAAACATTTTGACCAAATTACCATGGTATTTATGAAAGAACACCTTTAATTAATGAATAGGTATACGATGTTGAATATCTGGATACTGGATACCTGAAATTTGATTCTTGGAAAAGTAAGTAAAAATATTTTCAGTAAAGATAAAATGGAAATAGTTTTGTTTGACTGTAAATATTGGAGAGGGGATTATTGTAGATCTTGTTTTATTTGTGTTTGCGTCTGTGTCTGTGTGTGTTCCTTTACAGTGTTTTCATGACAAACATTGCGTAAATGATATTACGCCACTACAAATGGCTATACATATGATTTAAATGCTTCTAAGGGGCAGGATATTAAAACATTTTACTCACTGTTGGCAGATAATTAAACCATTATTTAACTACACATAGATGTTCTCAAATACTGTCTACTAGAAACTTTGCCTTTTCGATATATTCCTGATAATAGCAAATACCAATGTTGTATATGTATATCGGGTATCTAACACATCCCCACACCCCCCATATATATATATATATATATATATATATATATATATATATATATATATATATATATATATATATATATATATATATATATATATATATATATATATATATATATTATACCGGAGAAAAGAAACTGTGTAGTTTAGTATTTTTATTTGTAGATTCATATACTAAATATTATGTTGCATTATGTATATCATTATTTAATATATGGCATTGTCTTTCAATTCAATATCAGATCACGGATTATGTCCATTAAAGTTGCTACGAACAGCCACTGGAAGTAAGGGGTGCAAAGAAGTTTAATAGCGTGTATAACCGCCATTTTCACTGATTCATTCTTCACCCCAACGTAGCAGGGGGGTTGGATCTTGACGTAGACGTCGTTCCATTTCATCCAAAAATGTTCTATAGGTGACATAGACCTCGTTCCATTTCATCCAAAAGTGTTCTATAGGCGATAAATCCGGTGGCTTCGCAGACCAGGGTAGCACATTCACGTTTTGTTGTTGTGGTTAGTCACTAACAATGCGTGCTGTGTACGGTCGTGCGTTGTCCTGCTGCAGAATGACGTTACGCTGGATGTTGTGAATGAATGGAATGATGTGCTGACGTACAGTCTCGTCACGATAGCGCACGCCGGTTAAGCTGCCCTCCAATTGCCCTCTCTCACCAGAGGGGTCCTTCCATGTGTTGTAATTCTACCCAGACCAGAACGCTCCCTCCGTCGAATTGGCGTCGCTGAATAACGCAGTCGTCAATGTAACAGTCTCCAGTAAGACGGTAAGCCCGAACAAGACCGTCACTGCTGTAGAGATGAAATCTCGACTCCGGAAACAGAATTTCCACCCAGTATCTGTTATTGAAAAGACGATGCCTCCTTCACTACGCTAACCTCGCAACATGGTGACGCAAGAGTAGAACAGAATGGATAGCAGGACGTCGATGACGGATGTTGGCATCTCGCAATCTGTTCCTTATGGTTTGATGACTTATCCGTGGATGCCCAGGGATACTTCTAGCAGTCAAAGAAGCCGATTGAAATCAATTACGTGAATGTCCGTATATGCGTATCGTGCCGATGTGACGTCACATGCTGGCGTTCTGATTGTGGACGGTCCCGATCGGTGCCAGTTTGCTGATATCGTCTCCATAAAGCATTTACAGTGTTAATATGAACTCCAAACTGCCTTCCATCCTAGCACCCAGCATCCCAATAGCACGCAAATCATGCGAGGCATCTCTCAGTCAAAATTTTATTCCAAAACCCAATGTTTTTCTGGTTCAATACATTGAATACTGTCAATGAATGCAAGAAATCCTAATCGATTACTAACCACGTGTCGCTTAGGCTCGAAACTCCAAAAAAGTGTGTTGTGGACATCAAGGCGAATCGAACGCAATATTTAAAAAATTTAGTACCCAAACACGCCAAAGTGAAAATATCTTTCGGAGATAAAGTTTTGCTTCAAGATAGGCGTGGCACGTAAAACAAAAACCTAACTGCATTGACGTCAGTCCACACCATAAACTGGTGATATATATGTGACAATTCTTGGCGTGATGTAAAATGGCAACCAAACAGATATGTATGTATATATGTACACTAAACTCTTCACGTAATGGTTTAACGAACATTACATTATCGCTAAGAGAAATAACATAGCTTGTTTCTTTTCCATATCTTGATTTTTAAAAATGAAGTTCTTTTGAGAACTTTAAGTTATTTCTCGGTTGATTTATATCTCCCACTAGTTTACGTAAAAGATAATATTTTCTATTCTATTATATATACGTATAAATCAAAATTTTTATCAAAAAACTTTAATTTTTGTGCCTAAGAAATCTCATATAAATAATAACAATAACAATAACAATAAAAGTTGAAAAATAATGAGTTTCACTATCATCGAATCTTACAAATCATCCTAACATCCTACGCTTTGTATGGCTTGCACAGTTCCCATCAGAACTCTATTCATACTAGATCCAGATTATCCCTGGGCTCCACTCCTACACAATTGTCCATCTAAAAATGATATACCTTACAAACATCCACTGTTGGTAACTGTTACTTCTTGTGAAAGTACGTTGCGTTGTATTGGAGTTTCAGTGCAATTCCATCAATTCTACATTTACTGATATCTCATTTGCCCATCACCTCTGTGGCAATGCTATCACAGTTACACTGATGTACTAGAACAGCGATATAATTGCTCATACAAAAACGTTTTAGACGCAAGGAAAAAACATTACGTGAACCAAATGAGGAATTTAGGAATCGCAAATAAACTATAAAAATAATAGAGACGTTGAAAAAGTGGTTGCACGAGACGCACAATAAGGTCGATTACGTAATTATCCCGTCATGTCTAAAACTATGGATCTCTTGTCTTTATTAATAATTCTCTAGCAAATTTCTCTGCGTGTTTGATTTTGTATGTATACATTTGTAAAACACAGTTACAAATTATAATTAGCAAACATATTGAGTAGTAATATAAATTTCTTGTCTGCAGTATCCTGGGTAGGAGGGACTATGACAACCAATTACGACAAACGTGACATTTTCGGCATTCATATTGCCAACTCTCAGCAGTTGTAGTATACCTTTACCGTCTCAGTTTGGTTTTTATCTTTACCAGCTGATTCAATATGAGCGCCTGATTGAAAGTAAACGTCTATTCCTATGTGACACTAGAGCCCACATCTAGATTTTCAAGAAGTCCGTGGTTTCGTTGCTTTCATGGCTTCTGTAATACGAGCTTTATCATTGATGACACGTCTTTGTTAATGTATTATATATTCTAAAAACCGCATGACTCTCTGTATTAATGAAGATTTAAATATTTGATATTCTGTGTAATAACGTGCATAAAGTGAATATATTGTGTGAATAAAAGTATCATGTGTTGGGTTTTCAAAAATTTACAACACTTTGGATCCGAGACAAACATACACTTCATCAATTTGTATTTATGTAATTTTGAGGCCTCTTATCACTAAAGAGGAAATCTTTACCATAATCTAATTCCTAACACATTAAAATCCATGTACTTAGGAAAACATTGTTGTGGTTCTCACTTAGACTTCTTTATCGACTACAAGTTCAATCTATTAAGCATTTACACCGTGCCTCAAACACGTAATATTAGATGCATTACATAACGCGATAACTTCTGAATGCGTCAATACCACAATGGGTGCTGTTTTATACAACATTTGCATATACTTTAGAAATTGAAGAATACTTGTTCACAAATGTATTACGTGCATCACTGAAGTGATTCATATATTTTCTATTCATATTCAACAATTCTTTTAATAACAAACGCAGTCAAAACAAATGAATATACATTTTCGAAAGAGACTCTGGAACCAGAAGAAGACCGGAGAGAATAAAATGTTGGTATTGGATAACATAATGAAATTGATTGTATGCAATTTACATCGTTATTGAATTCACCACAGATATACATCTTAATGATTTATTTCACCCAAATTTCTGTAATATGTGTTTAGATACGTAATTGAAGTTTGGATAAAACTGACGAAATTTTACATTTATCATACAAACTGTCACAGCTGCTCTGTTTCATATCTGAAGATCGACGTTCAGGATTGAAAAACTTGAACACAGTTCAGGATACATTATCATATGTCATCGAAAGAAATTAATACTCATTTCAGGTATATCGTGTGCATCTTTGCGGTTTTTTATTTTTTTTGCAGCATAGGGTATCATAGTATGAAAATCTATGAGATCCCAAAGTTTTAACAGGAAGAATTGCCATCAATAGTATTCCGACATAGTAAAAATAGTAGAAAACACGGAATTTAGAAAGGCAAGATGTGGGATTAGGTGTAACGGGAGGGTTAGCATCTTCAGCATACTTGTCACACTCACCATGAAAACAGATTCATATATGTGATATAGTTGTAATATAAAAATCACAGATACAAAAGTATTAATTTTGAGGATGTCTACGAGACAATATGCAAATCTGATGAACACTGTTGACCGATCACACCTGCTGCAAGTCTATTGTGAAATTCAAATAAAAAATAAGGAATAAATCCTTCTCACAATTGATACAGACAACTCAACAACCGCCATCGAACAGGTAACTCAAAAATCATTTAATGAAACGTAGTAATTGCAACCAAGGCCACTGTACCTACCGTAAAATATGCGGAACGTTCACATCAAACGCAGTGCCTGATATCTTTTTGACATCTACTAAAATGTGGATTGTCTCTGCATATAAAATGTGTATGCGTTGACCACGCCTTGGTATATCAAATCATTTGCGAGATAACAATAATATGCATATGAAGGCGGGATATTACTATTTAAATGTGTAAGTTGACGATGGGAAAGCCGAAAACATCATTTTGTCCTATAGCTTGATACTAAATTCCTCTTTAGTAAACATGGGCTAGTAGAAAGCGTATGTGCTTGGTTCTATGATATCCTCAAGTTCTAGTTCGTTCGGATATATTACATTGACATACATGGCATGCATACGTATGGAAATCATCATTGTTAATTTGACAAAATGTCGTCGAAATATATAAATTAAAGACCCTAACCAGGTTTTTTTCATTCAGAAACCTTTAGCCTGCTTCATAAAAAATAATTGAACAAGTCGGCCAATAAAGTGGCGCGATGGCTTTCCATCAGAATGCCGACGGTTTGTCGAAAGACCGAGTCTTCAAAAATTGTATTGTCCATTAGTAATTCCGAAGATCCAGAGTTCAAATGTCATGGACAATGTCGATCGATCACATCCACCACGAACAAACATGGTCTAAGTTAAACGAAATGGATAAATAAATCCACGTCACCATTGGTATAGACAATTTAACAATTTTAACAACTCTAGAACAGGTAACCAAGCATTTCAGTTAGTGAAGCATAGTAATTACAAACAAATTCATTATACCGACCATAAAATTTGCGAAATGTTTCCTTTAAACTTGATTCCTCGTATCATATTTTTGCTACAACAATTTATCATTTAGTAGTTTGCCTCTGTATATAAAAATTTCAGATACCAAGGTATAAATCAATAGAATGTCCAGGACATAGATACAAATCCGGTAAAAATGGACAAACACGGACCTCTGGAAACCAAGAGGTGGGATCAGGTGCCATGGAGGAGTAAGCATCCCCTGTCGACCGGTCACACCCGCCGTGAGTCCACAGTCAAGTCCAATGAAACAAGTGTGGAGTGTATCCTCGTCACAATTGGTACAGACGTCTCCACAACCGCCAACGAAAAGGCAACTCAACATTTCACTTAGTGAAACAGAGTAGTCGCAAACAAGACTAATATACCGACCTTAAAATTTGCGGAACGTTGACATTAAACGCGGTTTTCGATATCCCTGTGTCAATAATTTGTCAGTGAGTAGTTTACCTCTGTATATGAAATCTTCATATGTTGTGCACGCCCTGGAATATCGGATCATTTGTGAAATATAAACTCCATATGCGGGTGACTGAGGGATATTACTACTTAAATGTGGAAAATGTACGATGGGAAAGCCGAAATCGTCGCGTTTATCGTATAGCTTAGTTGCTAATTTCCCGTCTGTGTTTATATTAAGTAAAATGTCTAAGTATGAAGCGTGTGTGCTTGATTCTGTTGTATCTTTAATTTCTAGTTCGCTGGGATATATCGTATCTGAAATTATCATATCTTGAGCAAGATCTTCCATATCGAATCATATGATAGATATAAACACCAAATTCAGACGAAAAGGGGAATACAACTACTGTCGAGATGTGACCATAGGAATGCCCGAAAACACCACGTTTGTCGTAACTGTTTTTCATGGTCCCTTCCCTAGATACTGTGGACAAAACTTTGTTTTAACTACGCGAATTATGTTTGATAATTGTAATAGCACAAAAAATCACAAAAAATTACCAGAGAATTATTAATAAAGACAAGAGGGCTCAATTAGAGGTCCAATGAGTCCATAGTAAAGTGCAGATCAAATTAAGCTGTTTATGCCTCAGTATATACATCTTATCAACTATTATTTGACATACAATTTGAACTTAAAAGTCAATGTGTTGGTAAGTATATTTCAACCGTACGTAGCTAGATGATATGATAAAATGGTTACTCTTAGACGGATTTCGGCTATACTTTTAGATATATTATTTGGCCCTGTATGACACCACTTTATCTTTAGAAAAACACATACTTTTCAAATTGGAGCTCAACTGATGAAGTCTAATTGACAGAAACGGTATCGTCTTGAGCATTATAACTTTGGTATTATGTTTATAATATTTATAACCACTAGGTCGTTGCCACTGCTGGTGGACCGTTTGAGTCCCCGAGGGTATACATAAACCTAGTACCTGGTATTTCGGTACCAGTTGTTCATCTTATACTAAAGGAATATTTGGCACTGTTGACACCATTTAAATTCGAAAATTGTCTAAAGCTAAGATAGTCATTTTTTTTTTACAGTGGTTACTCTTAGACGGATTTCGGCTATACTTTTAGATATATTATTTGGCCCTGTATGACACCACTTTATCTTTAGAAAAAAAAACATACTTTTCAAATTGGAGCTCAACTGATGAAGTCTAATTGACAGAAACGGTATCGTCTTGAGCATTATAACTTTGGTATTATGTTTATAATATTTATAACCACTAGGTCGTTGCCACTGCTGGTGGACCGTTTGAGTCCCCGAGGGTATACATAAACCTATTACCTGGTATTTCGGTACCAGTTGTTCATCTTATACTAAAGGAATATTTGGCACTGTTGACACCATTTAAATTCGAAAATTTTCTAAAGCTAAGATGGTCATTTTTTTTTACAGTGGTTACTCTAAGACGGATTTCGGCTATACTTTTAGATATATTATTTGGGCCCTGTATGACACCACTTTATCTTTAGAAAAAACACATACTTTTCAAATTGGAGCTCAACTGATGAAGTCTAATTGACAGAAACGGTATCGTCTTGAGCATTATAACTTTGGTATTATGTTTATAATATTTGTATGAGTAAAATTTGTTGAAATAACAATACATAACATATGGACCTCGAGATAAATTTCTGTGATATAAAGACATAGCCCATGCAGTCTTGAATTGAAATACAAAGAACTGAAATATTAACAGTTTCAAATGAGGTTTTCAAATATCTCAAAGACAAATTAATTTATAAAGGATTCGTGGTATATTAAATTAAAAATCTCACATTGTGACTACAGAAACTGGCAAAAGTAGTAATTATAGTAGTGAACAGGATATCGTCTGCTATATATTTGTGTTTTTTTTAATGGCGTATATGTTATAGGTTCACAATCACGTGTTATCAAATCGTTCTGATGACGTAATTACTAACCTTTTATATTGATGATTACCGTTGATTTTAGTGTTATTAAGTCATCTTGACAATGTAACTTGAAATCAAAGCATCATATGAACTCTTTGAAAATAAATCTGGTTAAATGGATTTGATATCAAAGGCAACAATGTAATATCGTTAATTAAGAGAACAGTCTCTCTCTCTGTCTCTCTCTCTCTCTCTGTCTCTCTCTCTCTCTCCCTCTGAACATTAATTACAACTTAACAATTTAGGGTCACAGATATTCTAGTTCTGAATTTTCATATTTTAATTACCAGACAAACTGATATATGGTGTTTTGCTAACCGGAAATGATATGTGTCACATTTTCTTCTGACATATGAACCTCTACAGCGCACCATCAAACAAACAGTGCATTTGAACTACATCACAGGCAGGCATCTCATATAACTTCATAAGGTAAAACAGGGCCGCTTCAAATCTAATACTACTGATATATATGCTGCAATGTCTGCACATTTTGAAATTGACATTTCAAACATTTTGTCTGGAGTCAATTTCAATGAGAAACAGGTTTTCCTGATAGAAGACTGTCTTAAGCAGCTGAATGTGTTAAAGGAGCACATGATCAAAAGCTAAACTCTCATTGATAATATGTCTGTTACGACGAACACTATCAAAGCACTACAAATTCAGTTATTTTAATCTGTATACAATCGGTTTACGATTCGAAATGCGAAAAATCTTGAAAATCATTGTTTTATTATTTGACACGTAACCAAAGAATTGCGATGAAAAGAAATTTTCATGAAGGAAAACAGGTACAGTTTTATAAATGCATTCGGATAAATGAACCATTGTTGTAAGAAATGTTTCAGTTAGATTATGAGTGACGTGTAGACATGCATTCTTTACATTAGTTTAAACAATCTTAACGTTTCTGAAATACTGTTGAAAAACAACAACAAGAATAAAATAATAATAATAATAAAGTCTGAAACTTTAAAGACAATGTTATAAAGATTAAAATCTCAGATACCAAAGTATAAATCTTTAAAATTTCCAGGATCTGGTAAAAATGGACAAATCAAAAATGGAAACAAAGAGGTCGGATCAGGTGCCATGGAGTAGTAAGTATCCCCTATCGACCGGTTACACCCACCGTGAGTCCACATTCAAGTCCAAATGAAATACGTAAGGAACGAATCCTCGTCCAATTGGTACAGACGTCTATTTAATTCCACTTACTCTATATTCAATACTATCATTAAAAGACGTTGGACTGTTTCAACAATGAAAGCTCTTAAAACCTTATTCTCGTACAAAAATATACACTAAGTTTGTTACTTGAGAGTGCTATTAAATAGAGTTCTTTTAAACTGATAGGGGTAAGTGATTTGTCACATTGATAAATTTTAATTCAAAGAAAATACAAACATGATAAACATATAAACATATTTTGATTCGGTAAACTCTGTCAGTTAGATTTTGTCAAGTCATAGTGACAAATCTTGTACAAGACATGAATGTTAATTCAAGAAATAAGTCTGATATAGATTTGGATGAACAGGTCTATTGCATGTTTTGGTCTGGAATACAATGTTATGTAAAACATTCGCACTCGCACTCACAATTGAAGAGTTGTCATTTATAAGTTGCGACCATTTAATTGGACGCCATATGTCAGCTTCCGCATGAAGATTCAATATTTTGGTCTGGTTATGTATCCATCGTAGATTTGAACCGAAAACACGCCGACTCTAAAGACAGAATCGGTAATATGGAGAGACATAAAATTTAACAAAAAATTGGTCAAATTTTCTTGGGCGCGTCCGTAGCCGGGTGGTTAGAGCATCGCGCTTTAAACCATAAAGTAAGTCACTCACCTCTGATGGGGTTCGAGCCTCTCTGGAAACTAAACTTTTTTGCCTGTTGACTTGTGGAAAATCGGTGGTTTCTTCCTGGGTACATTGTAAGTGGATTCTCTTATTCACCATTAAAAATCATATGACTGTAAATATTGTTGAGTCTGGCGCCACACAATTTTTTTTATCAATCAAATATTCTTATGTGTTATATAACACACATTTGTTTCTTATCTTTTATTTGTCTTTATTATTTCGAAAAGTTTTTGCCAGTACGATTATCGCAATAAGAATTACACCATACAAAAAATTAAAATTAAAATTTGTAAGTAATATTTTGCTCACATCTTATAAATATGTTTATTATACCTTCTGTTAAAATCTCGTAATCTGATTGGTTGAGAGAAATGTAAAAATATTAAATGTCATCCGTTCAGTTAACAAAGATAAAGAAGCCAAGGTGGCATTTCAAAAAATATCACATGCGCAAACGTTATGCGCGTACGGCTCGTCCCAGTGAGCCAGGGTGACATCCCAAAAATGTCACATGCGCTAACATTATGCGCGCACGGTTCGTCCCATTGAGAGCTTTTCGTCATCGCCAAAAGGTTTATAGGATAGGCTATTTGTTTTGTATTTTTTAGCTTGCTGGATAATAGATGAGATGTAAAATATCTATGGTAATATGTTAAAACAAACAAATATGACATCGGTATAATACAATAAATATTACATTCATGAGAGGGTGATATTGCATATTTTCACCCCGAGGAAGCATATTATTATATAATATAACGCAACGGGCAATAAGAGCTTCTTAAATTGACCGTTTTTGGTTGACAACCTTGTTTGCTCAGTATTGTTAATCATAGTGTCAGATACTTTATTTTGTTCATTAATAAACATTTTTCCCCGCAATTCATAGATTTATAAAGAAAATGTAAAAGCGCTGTATCAACAAAGAAACATTAATTTTCAAAAAAAAAACTAACACCATTTTACAACAAGCGATCTTAATATGTATACAAATTTGATAGAATGGATGCGTGTCTGCATTGCATAATGAAAAAAGTTGCTGTAGTTCAGTGTCTAAGAAAATCGATTACTATGCATGTGTGCTTATGACACACATTTATTACTTTATGCAATAAAATAACGTTTTGCTACTAAAATGATACCTTCATGTTTCGTTACAGAATCTTTTATTCACATACATTTGAAATTAAGAAATGATAATAATTAATCACCGTAGATGTTTTATTTCTTTCGATATTGCGATATCATCACTTTTTCTATCTTTTTTTTTCTTTGCACGAAACTATTGTGTTGCAGTCCAAAATCCCCTGCAATTGGTAATTTTGGTTCTTTACTAACAAAGAAGCGGCAACTTGTGAAATGATTTGGAAGTAAAGCAAAATATATATATATACAGTGTTTAGCTATGTAATATTGTTGCTTCTTAATAAACTAATACCATTTACTCGTTAGTAATTATGGTAAACATCAAAGAAACCTGGTATATGAGATTAGTTTATCAGCTGGTTCGTTTTTTTCCTTCACTTTCCTTTTATTCGAATTTGATATAGCTAATTGTCTGCAGACTGGGAACCGGATAATAATGAACTTAAGGTGCATCTTGAGTTCGTTTATGAGATAATTATTCTTGTTAATCGTTTTGGCACTTTGTGTATGTAAATGATATCCATTAAAATTTACCCCCAAAGAGAATGCGAGAAGCTATCACACAGTCATGCGTCATGCTCGGCTAGTTCGTAGGAAATAAACAGACAAACTTAATTTTATGAACTGAGATGACATCCTCGCTTACTTTTTGTAAAATATTAGATCGTTTATTACCATATTTCTTTCAGGAATACAATATACCTGTTATAGATCTTCGCGTAGCTAACAAATTGTTCTTCTTATAACTTTCATACTCATTTTATTTTATAGTAAATGGGCAGTTTGTCAGTCCTAAGATTCCATATTTTCATATATCACCATAAAATGAAAATAAATATGAATTGTTTCGATGTGGCTTTTAATTTTTTTTTTATATTACAGTGTAGGTCTACATTGCGGAAATTACTGCAACACTTGAAAACTTCAAAGAATATGTATGTAATGGCAATGTTTAGTGGAAACAGAACTATGTCAGTCCTGCAGGCTTTATATTGGCACACAGGTGCATGGGAAATACACAAATCCTAAATCTATTCAATGTTTTCTGGTGAGTAAATTCTTACATCATACATTGATTGGTGAAAATTATATACATCTTTTATACATGTTAAAGGAAATCCGATCCAATAGATCGGTAAGAAGGTAACCTAACATCATTTGTTCTCAATACAATATATCTGTCACACCATTTATACGAGTATGTTTATATTTTTGCATTTCTGTTGTTTTTTCTTGATATCGAGTCAAAATTGAAACATGAACGTTGTGTTTTTGTCAAAAATAAGTACACAATGACCAAAAGATCAGGGCCACCGTGGCCGAGGAGTTAGAGCATCGCGCTTTAAACAACGAATTCTATCACCTCTTGTCATCGCAGGTTCAAGACCCGCTGGAACCTAAGTTAATATTGCGAGAAAATTTTCTAGTTTACTTTCAGAAGACCGGTTGTCTCTTCACGGGATACTGTAACTGGGTTCCTTTCTCCAACATTAAATACTGATCGGCACAAAATAACTGAAAACTGAAATGTGTCGCGAATAAAGATTCAAGCAATAAAAAAACCCAAATGAATACATTTGGAACTTTCTTGAGGAATATACGCTGTGGGTTTTAGATATTTAAATACAGTTTAGTGTTAATTACCAATCGCACAAGGGGTGGTCCAACCCTACAAACATATCTAACATGACTGGTGTATGTGTTATATATAAAATCCACGTGGAATGCATTGTAGAATAATACAATGCTGAGTACAGTCTCCGAGTTCCGAATCAAAATGCAAAAAATACAAAATATTTTATCAAGCCATGTAACCTGTTCATATGGTAACCACACCTATACATTACAATGAACGTAATGACCATCCATTTTAACCTTAAATTACTTTGTATGTAGCCTTAACATGTAAAAACACCCTAGACAGTGATACACTCAAAATAAGGTCAGGTCAGCAGCGAATTCATTGTGCAGTAATTAAAACCCTGGAAATATCTTCGGAGTGACTGCAGTGTAAAACTAATGTACTCATTCAGACATGCACCAACATCTACAGACTAAAAATAATTGATAAACAAAACAACAGAACACCATCGGCTACAAACGGAACGATGGATTTACAAAGTTACTTTTTGCCTTATACTTTATCCTGTATAGACTCATTAGCACAATAATTAACCTAGATTTATAAAGGTAATGTATATTGAAATGCTAAAAGAGAATGTCTTTAAGTTGTTTATTGTATTGACACTACATTAACTCTACCTAGTATTGATGTAATGATACACATTGATAATACATGCAATTAACAACGAATAGAATATCTATAGGTTAAAATTAATGTGTAAATTTTATCCGAGAACTACATGTAAAAGGAAATATTTCAAATTATATTTTAATATAAATGTTTTCACAAATGTTTTAACAACTAACTAACAAGCATTGAAATGTGTGCTATATAAAAATTCACAGATATCAAATTTTGATTTCCAGGATGTCAATGAGACAAACATGCAAATTTCGTAAACATTGCAAATATGGACCTCTGAAAATCCAGAAGTGGGATCATGTGTCATGGAGGAATGGCATCTCCTGTTGACAAGCCCGAAGTCAAATTCAAATGAAATAAGTTAGGAATAATCCCTCGTCAAAATTGGTATAGACGTCTCAACAACTGCCATCGAACAGGTAACTCGACATTTCATTAAGCAAAACAAAGCAATTGCAACCAATGCCATTATACCGACAGTTAAATATAATACAAGACGCAAATTTATATTCTATTGAATTGTCAAATATCACAAAATTTATCTACTTATTATCCTATGCTACAAAATAAGACAACAATGTGTTGTTTAATGGATCCACCGATTCGACTTTTAATTCTTTTCAGAAAAATGGATTATGTGTTTTTTTATTTCCATTAAATCTATCACGATAAAAGAAAACATTTTAGGGTAATGCTTTCTATTTATATTCGTAATTCTTCATTTTCGTACTGGAACCGACACAAATCTAAGTATTCAGATGCCGTATCGATGTCTTATCATCAAATATATAATAATATTCTGGGGATACACAGCAAATTACCTCTGTCCAATCACAGCTTCACTAACAAAATCATAATTAAACATTTAACATGATTTAGGTAGGAGCATTACTAATGTTGTCAACATTAGATGACCATTAAACGTTATTAATAAAATGTTGCACTCTAAATGACCAGTACAGTGATTGCATTAGAACACGCACATGAGACTATAAAAGATTCGGCATTTTAAAAAAAGCATTAACATAGCCAGTACAAATACAAATATAATCCCATGCTTTAATAATTGCAGGTAATATTTCTTTCTTTATATCAAAATATTCAACAAACAGTGAAACTCAGTATATGAAACGGAATGTGGAATGTGGAATTTCTAAATTCCAATCGCTACATATACTGATTTTCATTGTCTGTTTTATATTTAAATATAACGAGCTATATTTTCGGTAGCAGTTATTTACCTTATTAGCAGCACTTCGAAAATAACGAACACATGTGTATGTGATATTAATGGTGATCGTAGAAATCCCCAAGTCGCTTACGAATTTGTATCGAATTTCTTTATATATCGATTATGAAACAATGTTAGTACCATACTTAGTTTACAAAGATCTATTTAAAAAATTATTTCCCCTATGATATATAGTTTTAGAACGCATGGATTTAAGTTAACAAATCAAAGATCACATTTTTAGACCTAATTTTACAGCAATCTTACAGGGGAAAATCTCATTAAAATCTCCAGGCATTGATGATGTCTTTCATGGTTTGATGACAGATGCAGAATTCGTTATAGTCAAGAAAATTGGGAAAATGAAGAATGCAATTACCAGGTGGACAGCCATCTTAAATTTGACGCTAGCGTAACCTCGTAAACATCTGTTAACTAATACAGTACAGGTCTAGCTTAAAATCATACAGCGTTGTTATCAGATATATCCCAATACATATTTACAGTTTCATGCAATTTAAGAACTACATGTTTTATTGATTATTTTGTTTTTGTTTTGTTTTGACCACAAATTTTACCTGTACTATGGACTGATGTCAATACAGTGAGGGTTCATTTACGTGCCACTGCTGCCAAGACAGGGGACCTCGGTTTTTAGTCTCATCCGAAAGACCTGTGACTTTCATTTCGTAATCCGAGCCTTTAACGAAGAAACAGTCAATACCATTTTTCAAAATTTGGTATGACCTAGTACGGAAATCGAGCCCGGGGCCTTCCGATTGCTGGTCCAACGTTGTTCCGCTTTACTACAGCAAGCGATCTCGTAACTGAAAGGTACCATTCATTGCATTGTTACACATTCACCCCTGAACATCCTAATGATATGATTTCTTCCATTGTTTAAGACCATTTAAATAGTGTTTTACGCGACACTCAACAATTTTTCAGTTATATGATGGCAGACCATCGGCCTTCCGCAAGTTAACTGACAAACGGGTCTCACAAAATTAGTTTAGTTCCAGCGGAACTTAACCCCTCACTGACAGAGGTGAGAGACTTCAAGATTTAGAGCGCAATGCTTGTAACCACTGGGTTTCGTAACCCCCGTCTTTCCATCCATCGAATAATTGCCAAAGGATATTAACTTACGTACAAAAATCTAATACCGAACAATATGTTCAAAATCGTCTTCAAACGCATCGCTCATTTGTTTAAAAATTTGTACGTAGAAAACATTAATACAGTTTATGCTTTGTAAAGTTCCGAATAAAAAATGCTTATCAAAGACATTTATTCTAATCTATTTCAGTAACTTAGTTATGTGCTGTATAATATTTATGTGCGCTCTCTCTCTCTCTCTCTCTCTGTATATATGTAAAAACATGAGAACAAAAAAAAACTAAATATCACCATAACTAGAATTTATTTCAATTTCAACAAGGGACTTAAAATAATGTATATAAATACTAGTCCAACATATATACGTGTATAATCCAACGGACTCATATTCATAATGGAACTTAGTTTCGTTATCGATTGTATATCATTTGTATATACAGAAGCCAACCTTTAGAGCAGAACGCTTACTTTTCAGATTTTTGAATTTAAAAAATGGGAAACAATATTTCTTGATTCGTCTTATACAAATTTAACACTGTTCTGGATTTTCCTCGTGTATTTTGATTTAAATCAGTAAAATTTATCACTAATCCGAACGTAAACAATATCTTCTTTAAAAACAGAAATAAAGGGCAAAAGAAAACATATATAGGCAAATGTATTGTTTACTACATCGATTATGAAACATTCAAAATTTTTACAATATCAAACATATTGATGAAATGGACATTGCTTGATTTCTGTATCTGTGTATGTGCTCTCTGATCACATTTCATTGTTGCAGAAGACATGTAAATTTCATTCTAATCAACAACTTCTGCAAACGAAATGATAATTTTGTACACCCGTATTTAAAGTTAATAATATATGCAAAGTTCAAAGGAAATTTGTCATAATTCTTTGTCAATTTTCATTTAATTGAATATTATTTGGAAAATTATTAATTATTTATATCAATCTAATTGGAAATAATCAAAAATATTCTTCCAAAATCGCCTTAGGATTATCAATTTTTATATTTTCAGTACACACTATTATTATGTTTTGTAGAAACCCATTTCTCTCTACAAATACACCATGATTTCAGGTCTATGTCATTTGAAAATTTTCTATTTATGAATTGTTTCTTAAAAACAATATTACTTGACCAATTACTGACGACTTAAAAATATCACATCAATCAGGATTATAGATTTGAGAAGCGACGGTCAACTGAAATATGGGACATAAATTCTCTAACTATATTTTCATAAATTTGACTGCTTCCTAACTGATAAATATGTTTACTGTAAATTGATTTTGAATGCTAAATCGCGGTTAAAACACTGTTGTATGATACACTTCGATATTGTGATTTGTACAACAAATGATTAGGTCATGACATAATATCTTACAATATCAATATATACATAAATAATTAAGATCATCCATACTTGTCTCAGGCAATCTAAGCAAGTCGGTTGTACATACAAGTATTGTACACAAGATGCGGAGGCAATTCCATCCAACATGATATTAATACGGTTTAAGGGATATAGCAGGCTCTCTGCCCGAATGATTTGGTACGAAAATAGAAACGAATTTTTTTATTTCCTGATACTGAACGAGGAAATAACGCATTACTGTATGTGTAGGCTTAACCATTTCACATTTAGAGAAAACAGTGTAAATAATCTATTACTTCAAATGACAACAATAATTCTGCAATATTACTCCACATCACCTGCACGTCTAGCCAGTACATATGCTGTGATATGTTATCTTGTCTATGACCATATTTACAATTTTGTAATATTGGAACCATATTTAGACCACACAATAGTTGCAAAGCTTTGTGTAATATTCTCCTGACGTCATCATTTGGCGTTATCTGTTTGTATCATACGCGATGTATTCTTATATTTGTTTACAAAGTGTTCACAACCATTTTGATATTTTCATCTCTTTTCAATTGCGTTTCTTCCTATTAGAACTATTACATTTTCCTCTTCGATCATGTTTCATAAACCTTCGGAATCTTCGTTGCCATTTGTCTTTCCAACGTATCACAATCGATTTTCGGTCAACCAAGTACCCTGGTCGACCATGATTCCTCCTATGTCTACCCATAATGAAATATCGTCTGCCAAGGCGGAGTTTAGGGCATTTGCACTTGATGTCTTGTTTTGGAACCCACACAAATGTTTCTCCTCGTCTCATCTGTCTTGGATCACGTTTGTACAGATTCATGACATTGATTGTAAATTTGACCCAGTCCCCAACTGTTTCTCGGGAAAGAATATTGGCTAGGATCGCTGTTTGAAGATAAAAATTGACATAATTCAATTAATTTTATCTTTAAATTGATTAAAGCATACAACATATCCACCAGTGAATTACAATTATTATTTAAATATATTTTCTGTCAGACGAAATGTTAGTGTTAAATTGAATTATTACAAAAAGTTAATTCAAAAGCAAATTGAATATGTCAGCCATGATTTTATCGTTTCATCTTCTGGTGAAAAATATGAAATACGAAACTGTCACTACATACAAATATGCTTACCAAAGTCTCGCCGACAAAACTTCCTCACGTTTACTCTTTTCCGCTTCTTCCTACATTTGTCACATTTTCCATCTGGAAAGTAACAAAACAAAGTTAAAACCATATGTTTAGAAAATTAAACATAATTTTCGTGACATTTGACATAAACCAGAAAATTCAGATCTCTAAAATGATTGTTATGATATACATATAATTATAGGACGATGTCATTTTTATGTTTTACACAGATAGATTTCTATCCCAAGACGTTGCTGTAGATAAGATATTAACCTCCCTTATTGAATGAAAACATCAATTATCTTCGACGTGTTATTTGACATACATACATTCAAGTAAATCCTGATTCCAAACAAGTATTCCCCAGATAAAGGGAAGAAAACACTACGGAAGAAGTTAGCAGGTGTCAGTCAATTGATAATTCGTCTACTTTTACAAGATGTAAAAACTCAAACAAGTAATGAGAATATACTCAGAATCCGTTAACAGAATGATATGAAATTTATAATTGAATGCCACAAAACCATAGGTTTGATACACACAAGTTCTGATTCACACAAAGGTTTATTTTGATTCGGTTTTGTTATAGAAATGTTCTTTTCTGTAAATGTTTTGACAGTTAAATCTGATAAGTTATGCATTTTGACATATCCCATATCATTGCTATACGGAGTGAACGATGCTTATAACTGTTAGAGATATGTAGCGAACGCAAATCAGAAAAACGGTTGGATTCCTATAGAATACAGTGATAAATAACTTCCTTTATTGCAAATGAAACCTTCATAGCTTTGAATAAACTTTTGATGGATATTTCGCACCTCAAGTTTTCATACCACAGTACATAAACTATATCACCAGACACTGTTATCTGTCCCAGTAAAGTCACTGGTACTAATGTGTAATAGTACCCTGAGGGGAGAAACTCAATAGAATCACTTTGAATTCTATATACACAAAATAAAGATGGCAGTGTGTGTATATGTGTTTGTGCAAATAATTAAATAATACGTGTGTATATGGGTGTGCTGTGTATGTGTGGGTGTGTTCTTGCTCTGTGTGTGTGTGTGTGTGTGTGTGTGTGTGTGTGTGTGTGTGTGCGGCGTTTGTTAAGCCTGGTTCAAGTAAAATGTAAAATGCTGTTACAATATTACATAGTTTTTTTCTATAATAGACGTAGTGAGTTTTCAAAATTTTCCAATGTATTTTACCATAAAGAAACACTTGTGTGTGCATGTGTTAGAGTGCGTGTGTGTGTGTTTTGATAACAAGATGCAGTTTTCATCTCGAGATGATACGGTGTGTTGTATCATTGTAGCATCTTGATTGTTAATCTCTATAAGCGTGCCCTAATACAAACTATACATAGTGATACTGGATCTTTATACAGGTGCGTATTGGCCACACACGCTAGTATTTATAAAAATACTACAGGCGAAAACTCGGGAGAACATATGATTAACATTTCTTTTATTTCAAACATTTTAATGAATCAGTCGTATTCCTCAATGCAAACAACTATGTAAACTAATGAGTAGGACCCTGGCGTTGTACCAAATAAAATAAAAGAGAAAACTGATATCAGTGTACCTACATTTCCGGAAATGTCTAACCTTTATATCCCCACTCAGGTCTGTAACTTTCTTTATGTTTTTTGTATTCAACTGCAATTCCTATTTTTTCCCCATTAAAGCCAAATAACTGAGATTATCGTAATATTTCGAATATATTTAAATTGCGGTAAACACTCCTTTGTTTACATTGATAATAAAGTAGCTGTAAACATCTTAAAATTTCCAAAGCAGTTCAATTTACCGTTCACAATTAACTTCCATTTAAATTCTAAGCTATCGTAAGTTTTAATGAAGCTATAAAACGTTTATGCGTAGTTTACCTTGCAAAGATGACGTAACTCAACTGCTAAATATTTGTATGCTAATTTAAAAAAAAATATTGGAAACTGTTTGTCGTTTGATTAACAGATGTCCGGAAAAATATGTAACTTACCCGATTTTGGTCTTGGAGTGGTAATTACAGGAATTTCTGAAATTAAGCAAAAGTGATATCTTGTCAAAAACCTAAATAATTACCTTAACACTATTGTGATATATCATATTATATCAAAATATGTTATACAAACGACCTGATGAATATACAAACGACATGATGGATATAATTCAGCATAATATAAAATAAAATAGTAAAAAATCATCAGTTATTGATTATATTGATTATACTTGTTTAAATTCATTACATTTTTATCCAGTACTATACACTCATATGACCGTCATTTCATCACAATCTAAATTATACACCCTGCTTAAATTGCATTATTCCGGATATATATATATATATTTATATATATATATATATATATATATATATATATATATATATATATATATATATATATATATATATATATATATAAATATATATATATATATATCTGTGTGTGTGTGTGTGTGTGTGTGTGTGTGTGTGTGTGCTAATGCTTGTGATTAAGAAAGGTCTTTAAGAGATAAGTGATTTATTTGTGATCCTTTGTCTCACTTTAAAAAGTTTACCAATACATTATACATTGATATAGGTACATTGTTATATTTAAAGGTTGCCGTATAGCTGCGCCAAACTTCATTTAAACATTATCGAGAATACCAACCAATTGATTGCAAATTATAAAACAGTACTTTATTTTATTCCTAACACTTTTTTTGCGGAAAAATAGTTTTACTATTACATATTCTAGTTTATAGGATTTATCAAAAACAATTAATTCTTATGACATTGTTTGCCATTCTTTTATACATGTATATGAATCTAAATTTGAACTATATAGTTAAGAATAATAGAAATCATCTGGAATTAGTGAACCAAAAATGAAAAGGAAATTTTTTTCTTCATTTTTACAGATATATCCGGTATTCACATATTTCATGAAAAAATAAAGAACACGGTAGAGTTTAAATTTTTTGTTGCTTCAGTGAAATTGTAGTTTATCTCTAGTTTCTGAATTTGTAATCAATTTGGCACTTAACAGAGCCTATATCAGCCCGCACATCTATTAGAAGCACGTGCATCTTATGTCTAACTGATGTAGATTAGAATTATAAGGACCTCTGAACATATTTCGGTAGATCAGCTGTTTGTGACTCTCCAGCTCAAGTAAATGGTACAGCGAAATTGATTCGTTTAACAAAGTAGTATGATAATAAACTCTTAATAGCGTCAACATGAGTGCTAAATCGCTCTTGAAAGCTGTCGGGGGAGTGCCTCCATTGAAACCATTATGATGTATTACAACTTCTTTTCCCACTTAAACAAGGGGAGATAATTGTAATAATTCACACGTTCAACAAAAAAAGAGTGATGATAACAATACCGATTGCACATTCAGAAACAATGAGATAAGCTTAAAAAGAAACGGTCATAAAATTATACAGTAATCTAGCTTTTCAAATAATGCCTTTTATTGCTTTCTTTCTTAATTAAAACTAAACAAACGATAAAATAAAGAACATTAAACGAACAATAATCATTCAAAACACATGGACAAGGCCTGTGAAGAAAGTATCATTAGTATTTACTAATTTTAGCATTTCTCGGTGATTCTGGTTTTTTTCTTCACTTTTTCAATAATACAAGTCAAACAATCAGGGATGTTATCTAGAGTATCTTTATCACCCCAGAACTAATCTTAGTTTCTATACTTGATTTATGAAATGGATTTTTTAATATGAATTTTAGCAGCCATTTGTATAAATCAGCTATTTTACTTTTATTCTATATAATCTTCATTTTGTTCAACTTAGAATATCAGAAATGTACTATATTACCCATGAAGCAAGGAATAATTAATTTGTTTAATTTTTTCATCCAGAAATATCATGACGCATTTGTAAACTCAAGAGCTCATTTTATAATTTCAAAATAATCAATGAAATACGTCCTAGATTTGTCTAAAATCATTTACGTATATACTAAAGCAACGATACATTATATGGGTGGTTATAAAAACACTTTTTCAATCCCATTGATTATAAATTCTAAGTTATATCTATTTTTGTTATCTCTTAATAACTCTACATATTTTCTTATTTGTAATAAATCTATTCACTTTCATCTATCAATCTGCTGATTCGTATTAAGATACTATGATAATAGGTTTGATAGGAAATTGACTCTTGGCTATAAAACTGGTTAATGGAATCAAAATGCAAAATTGTTAGGATTTATAAAATTTGTCGGTTGAAACTCTAAAATTGCTGTTAAAGAACAGAATGAAAATGAACTATAAAAGCATACACAGACCACCACACATCAAACATTATTTAAAGTACAGAGAACAAGTAGAAGCACTGACATGTACTGTAGTGATTTGGCATAAATCTGACATATTTACTGTCATGTATCAATATAAAAAGCGTAAACAAAGACGGCGACCATTAAAGGGGGATAACTTGCAACACATGAGACAACATTCACATGAAACGGACAGAACATGACTATACATGCCCACCATACACTATTCCAGTAAATCACATGCAAATTATATCATGACATTTGTAAACACCCAGACCGTGCAATTACGTATAAAACAAAATAGAACATATTTTGATATTGCCCTCTTAGCACAGTTTATAAGTCTATCACGTAAAATCTACACACCTCCTGTAATTGGAGCAAAACTAATTTTAAATACAAATTCAAACCCATGCTTTCAGATACCCACTGGTAAAATAATGATAATTACGTCCTCAATGCAAATGTCCAGTTCGCGTTATCTGGATCTATTCTACACATGCGAAGTAGCGAAAACGCTACCGAAATAGCTTTTCCCAGTGCTAAATGAAGAGGTGTTAATGCCTTAACTCAGGTATTAGCCAAACCGACTTATATTTTTCAAATGAATTTTGCACATGCGCAAAAGAAATAACACTGACTAGGAGTTGTGGTGTCAACGATGACTGATGTTGTATTATCTGTTGCTGGTTCTGAAAACGAAAAGGATCGAATGCTGATTTAAAGCTTATACCCGGATATGGGAGATGGGACAATGACCGAAATGTATAATGTATAAACACCGAATGTCCATCTAATATACTACATTGAGTGAACAAGGTACAGGTGACCTCGAATTAAAACACTTTTCATTGGACAGTGGACACATTTTATACCAGTTTGATATTTCACTGTTGCGATTCCATCCAAAGTGAATCTGATTTTTCAAAATTCTCTTGTCTATAGACGTTTATTTATTTTTCTTTTCTACAGTATGTGTTGAATGAAATGTGTTACGTAATCTGTCGTGGTATTAAACAGTTAGCTAATAATAAGCTAGTAAATTTGCAGAGGACGAACTCTTGCTCAAAATACAGAAATAATAACATTTAGGACAAAACGATAAAAGTGAAAACAATAACGCAAATGTGCCAATGACAGTACTGTATCAATTAAAAATATCAAACACAGAACGCGTAACAAAATATCAAAATTAAAAACATATAAAACATAAAATATAAGTTTAATTTTCAACACAATAATATAAATACACACGTACATGAAGCAAGGGTGGATATATACGTGCTTTTTGCGCATTGATTATCTATGACGGGTTAGAACAGTAAAACGATAATCCTGTACGTCCTCTCAATTAAATTCTGGTGGTCCATACATGTAAAAATAATGTTTATATGAAATTGACAACGACAGAGCTTGCCTTGATATATTACTACGATGTGGTGACAATGTTCACCATCTTTTAAAAATAACTGCCAGAACCCATAAATATGGTTTTATCAATTACCCATCGGGGATACTATAATAATTATCCTGTTTATTTTCATGTCCAACCAGAAATATATATTTTGTAGAAAAGAAATACGACCAATAAATCGAGTGTACTTACTGATACATGGTGCGATGGGAGAATTACTCTGTTGATATCCTTTAGCACAGCGGTTACACGTGAGACCTGTCACGCCATCTTTACATGGACATTGTCCAGTTGTCTGGTTACAGGTCTTTCCTAGAGCGCCAACTGGGTGGCAACCACATGCTAGAATGAAAAAGAATGAGTTTTCTAGTCTGCAGACATAAATAATAACTGATGAATAATCATGTAATGACAGCAAAGTTTTCTGCATCAGTAAAAATGGCATTGTTTTTTTTTTCACATCATCTGTGTGAAAGATCAAGATTTGTAATCAATCAAAAACTTATCTAACAAATTTATTTATGCATTTAATAAATCATTTATCTTATTTTTTATATACTGACTATAAATCTTACTCCAAAAGATCATAAATTTGTTGATAGTTTTTATAAACACTAGAATTCAGTTCAATAGTAGATTCGGACGTGCTATGTAGAAAAAATGGAAAATGTAATTTTTTTAACATTCAAAGAAATAAATGAAAACGGAGTTCATTTAGTTATAAAATAATATCAAGCAAAGGAAAGAAAGAAAATAAAATGATGAGTTTAGTGGGATAAAATGTTTAACACGTTGTGTCAGAAAATGCGATCAGCGAAATAAGAAAATGATATTGTGTTTTTCTCTCCTATACATGGACACGTATGTGAAATTATTACAAGGATTAGCATCATGGAAGCCATTTGAAGAAAAAAAAACCTCTTTAAAATGATTAATTTTAATTGCATGCATATTATGTTGTACTAAACCTGCGGAACAGTATATTAAAACAAGCGGTCTAATATATATCTTAAGTTTGACAGGCAACGGGTCATCAGGGAATTTATTTATTCACTTTTTTATCCCATTTCATCAGGAAAATGCATCATTGTACGGAATTTACGTTCATGTAAATGCAGACTTACGCGTGTTTATAGTATAATGGCTTATGTTTTATCTAATCCACACCGGCAAGTGTTATACATCATTCATACAAACTCAAAAGTGAAAACGAACCATTGCTTTTAAGTAAACGGAGATCTGAGTATTCTTAAATGCCAATAATAACAGAAAAACAAACAACTCAGTTCCAGCAAAACGCTAACACTACATCTTTCTTATATATATATATGGTTTCGGTAATTGCGTCTTTCTGTGAAGATGTTGTAGAAGACATAGGTTTTCAGATGCTTTGTGTTACCGAGATGCGAAAGAAGATTGGAAGTTAATAGCTAAACAACATATAGTCAATATAATACTTCAATGTGATGCGACTTTAAACATTACTACATCTGTCTTTCGTTTTGTTTCAGATTAGTATTTTAGACTTTTGGGGGATAACACCCCGGAATTTTGAGGTTTTGTAATCATGAAAGGAAAATGTTTGAATAAATCGTACTATGTATATATCTTGTGATTAAACGTGAAAAAATTCAAATGTCGGTGCCACTTATTGTATGTCATATAGTGATAAAGCTCCAGAACAAATTTATGAGTGTTTTCCAGAGCATCTATGATTACCACTTTTTCCATTCGGAACAATATTTGTATTTAAAATCTGAGCTCCAACGAATAAAGTCTTACAAACATAATTTGGCGTTACGTGTATAATGATATATTAAGAGTATACTATTTTTAAAATGTCCTTCATCCCTTAAACGATAAAATCTTTCTATTTTCATACTAAAAGTCGGGACCTTATTTATATTCGTCAGGAGTTATTTTTTACAAAAGGGTTAAAAACACAAACCAGCCTAAATTAACATCATTTTTCTATTCTCTTTTTAAAACTCAATGGCCGAAATTGTAAAAGTTATTTTGGGATCAATACATAAATATCTGAGTAAGGAAAACAATTTACATCTTTAACTGTAATCATAGTTACGGCATGTATATTTAATATAATCATTCACTGATATGACAAGATATTTAGAATGATTTTATAAGTATGGAGGTATAAGAAAATGTCAGTAAATGGAATGTTTACCTCATATTACAAAAGTAACAGTTGTATTAGCTGTTTAGAAAATCAAAAATGAGAAATTGTACATCAGTTACATAGACTAAATTTACAGTTCAAACTTGTATGGAGTTTTCAAAATATGTTTTGAAAATATGAATAATTATTTTATTTTACGTAATTTTATGTAATCTTATTGGGTTTAACAACATATTGTTTATGTTGATAAAGATGAAGTTTTTAAATCGTGCCATCACCGCAACTACAATGCAAAATATATTGAATATAAAAACAACAATGTCACCGCATTTACAGGTGGTACTAACAGGGAGGTCTTCCCCTAATGAACAATGCATTTTTCAAAAAGACTATATATTATTTTAACACGTGAACTATGGAGTGACGTCTCTGTACGGCGCTTTTAATGGGAGTTCCCAGTATGTTCTCATCACTCAGAAGTATTCTAACACCTTATACTACTTGTATACGTGATATCTCAAGTGACCTAGAACAAAGGCACAATATAACGATAATCCTTAACTGCCATGCATAGTCACAACGACATTTCAGTGAAATTGACAGGGTCTCTGATAATTATTACTTCTGTAATAGCCTTCCCAAGTAAATTACTGACAAGTGCTAAAATCCTTTTCAAGTTTGTTTTTACGAAAGAAATGTATGAATAACAACGACTTGAAGAAAGAATTCGGGAAAGATAAAACATTGTGTTAGAAGAGCATGTTCAGGGTAACTTAATTTATGTTTTCATGTTTTGTAGAAAGAAATCCGATCATATACGGAACAAATAACTTTGCAGAAATCACCAAATTAAACGAATTATGTCTACGGTCGACAAAGAATACACCAATGACAGTCAATTATCAGAAAAGGCCTGGGGCAAATTTTATCCCTTGATCCAAAACTTTCAGAACACATAATTTTGGTCAGTGATAGATTTGTAACTCCCTAAATCAGTGTGATTTGAATTGTTTAGTACAAGTTCGGGACATTTTCAAATGTTTGGGAGGTAATTACATGTTTTCTCGGGTAGTTAGGTTTGCTTTACGGTATACCATTGTCATTTTACTTATGTCCTCTACACGACTTCTTATAACTGTTTCGAATACATTCATCATGAAACGACATCTATTCGAATACATTCATCATGAAAAGACACCAAACGGCCGATACATAGGCAAGTGTACTTTTTTTATATCCATGTGTTCGTCGAATGACTGTTCAATAGCTCGATTATTATCTTCTGCCAAGTTGTAAGGACAGTTTATAATACCCACTTAAAGTACCTTTCGTCATTTCTAGCACGTGTAAGCTCTTGTGTTGTAAATCTATATTGCAGTATGACTTCTATCCCAGAAATCCGACTTAAGTTATTATCTATGCCTACAAGATTTGCAAGAACACCTGTGATAATGCAATAAAACGTTTGTTTGAAATGTTGAGAGAATGTGCTCATACCGTTGTATCTGTTAGAAAAGGAACATGACGGAGGTGTTTTATATATAGTTTCAAATCTAGAGTTTCCTTTTAGAAAATGTACAGATGTATTCAAAACATTCAACTAATGATTTTTTGAATTTCAAAGATTCTTAAAATAGATTTAAATCAAAGTACAGTGCTTGTCTTTATGGTTACCATGTGCGTGTGGCGAGAGGATGGGTAGGGGTGCAGTATGTGCATTGCCTTTAAACATCGTTTTGATGGTGATATAATGGACACGTTTTCAGGAAATATTATTATAATAATATATATGAGGGAACAAAGACAATAAATAATCCGTATCCCAGCATCCAAATCCATATATGCCGCTTACCGATCATACAATAAAGATATACCGAAGTCTTTGATAAAACATTATCATAAAACAACGGCTTAAACGAACTGGATGTCTGGGAATGTACATTTCAATCTAGACATTCGACTTCATTCATTAGTTTTGTTCAGATATTTCACAAATCACCAGTGCCGTTCACCACATAAAAAAGCTGCAATGTGTCAAGTAAATTTTGTAGGGCATTGATTGGGTCATGGTCCAATATTTCGTACATGCAACTAAGTCATAATGAGGCTTGGAGTGATGATATTTGTGATATTTCTATTTAACATATGTATATGCAATTGACAGACATAATTCTGTGAGATTATAAGGTTCGTAAAAGGTGCTGCAATTGATCCTTTAGCAAAGATGCAGAAAACACACTACTTAAAAGCATTTAGGCAGTTTTGGTATATTTTTGTAAAGTACGCCTGTGAAGCATTCTAAAAGATCAGAAGCACCCAGTGGATATAAATGATGATGAATTATAGTTATTAAATGTGTTTGTCGTTAGTTAAACTGAAGGTATATAAATTCCAAGCTTCAGAGCATTTATTTTAATGCAATAAGCAGTATATACATATTGCCAGTATATATTGTACATTTCCTGAGTAAGACTCTAGATGCACAACATGTGATATACGTGCCATCTGATGTTAAGTTCTATAATTTGTCGCATATTTCGGCAAAGTGCTGAGGTTACGTAAATATATGTATAATGAGGCTGCCAAACGGGAATTCCAAAATAATATTGACTACAAAATTGTTCTAATAATGATTTTCGAACGACTTTTAAACATACTCTTTAGACATCTTTGTGATATAATTAGTACAAAGAATTCCCGTATGAGCCTCTCATGTTAAGGAGGTGCACTATGGTGTACATTTGTACATTGTGCCCATACCTTTGCAGGCACGACGGTCTGTCAAGTGTTTCGTAGGATCCCGGTAGAATCCTTCTCGACAATAATGACAGTATCGTCCGGCTGTGTTGTGTTTACATCGAAGACATACGCCTCCACTCTTATACCCGGAAAGTAGATACAACTCTCTATTGAAGTGGCAACGCCTTGCATGCAAATTACAATTACACGCTGCAAAACAAAGTGAAAATTATTAATACTGAAATCTATGTAGCGCTTACCTTTACAAGCTTTACGATGGGTTATTGGCTTAGTAGAATCTCTGTAGAACCCCTCTCGGCAATAATGGCAATTTCGCCCTGCAGTATTATGGCGACATTTTATGCAAACTCCTCCACTTTTGAAACCAGACAGAGTATATAGTTCCATGTTGAATCGACATTGTCTTGCATGAAGATTGCAGTTGCAAGCTGAAAATACATCGTACTATTCTTATGATGAATTTTATAAAACAAGTGTTATATTATTGCATCTCATAAGGTAATATGTACATCATATGAAACGATAACAGTATTATTACATAGTGTGAAATTCATTGAAATTGACACTGTTGTATGCCAAAATCACACTAATGAGTTAAACCTAGTTTTTCTCAGTTAAACCCAGTTTTTCTCAAGTTAATATGGGTTACTGAGAAAATCTAGGTTTTACTGGATACAATAAGTTTTATCTGAGAAGCGTTTTCACTCATTAATTTGATATTGGAGTGCGATAATTTACTATAAATGTTATAAAATAATAGGTTTATAACCCAGTTTTTTCACCTCTTTAGCTTTTATTACACGCTTACCACATACTGTTTGGCAAAACATTTGCTTCTTTAATCTTTTCATTTTCTTAAACACTACAAAAGTGTTAAGACATTTGTATATGTATCTCAGATATGAAACTGTTATTAGGTTTCGAAGTTTATTACAATATGTATTTTCAGACTAATAGATAGGCTTACTCAAAAACATGTGTTTAACAGCTAATTTAGCGAAAATATACACAGAGGAAATCGTATACATCCTTATCTCTCGCTTTCGAGACAAATCTTCTACGCTAATTTATACAACAAACGGGTTTCGTCGAGAACAGAAAACAGTCAAGCCTAATAAACACTTTTAAAGATATGATTTCGTATATTTAAAAATAATCCCCTTTTCTGTGTAATGGTATATATCTGGATTTTTACAACAAAGAATAATATACAGTGAATGCAATGCAATCAATCCAGAAGTGTTGAAAAATAAACAAGAAAATAATCCACAAAACATGCACGTGATTCGATGATTCAAAAACTTCTGAAAAGAAAAAAATCTGTCAGCTTTCCAGTACAGTCTTTCGATGTAAAATCACCAGCGACCAAGCTGGCTAATAGAAAATTCTAAACTACGTGCTAAAAGATAAGAAACAGAATCCGGTCTGGATGTTCGCTTTTCTTAATTTCTTAAAAAGTAATTTGTCTTAAAATAACAGAGAAAAACACAATCACTCAATCATGTGTCACAAGCATTATGAGCATTTTCGCAAACTTTGGCTCATTTTCGTTAACAATCATATCACAAAGAGGATGTATTTCCTAGACGCAAATTCCGGAAAATGCTTAAATAAACACATTTACATATGCTGCAAAATGAAGTAATTACTACAATAAGTCATAAATTTAAAAACAAATGTGTAAATCAATTAATGAAATATAAATTAAATGCAGATGTCGACGTATGGAATTAATTGAACAATAAGAAACCTTACTGACCGTTTCACTTAACAAATTCTCATTTTACAACATTAAAACACAGGATCAGTATTTTATTTTAATGAAACCTAAGTATCTTTTAAGCATACATTTTCAAAAGTGGAGAAACACGACATATTTACAACTTAATATAAATCTTTTTGATTTGTTATGTGAGCATAGACAAAACTTTCTATAGCTTCCTTCCATAGCTGAAATACCAAGATAATAATTGTAAGTAATTTCAGAGATCAGGTGTCCTGGAAGAGTATGCATTCCCCCATTGACATTACGGTCACATCCGCTGTAAATCCACAATCAAATTCCATTGAAATACACGAGGAATAAAGCCTAGTCATAGTCGGTATAGACAATTCAAGAACCTCTATTGAACAGGTAACTTAACATTTCAGTTAGTGAAACATAGTAATAGCAAACAAGGCCATTATAATGACCGTAAAATTTGCGAACTGTTAACATTAATTGCAATTTCCGATAGTATTGTGACAACAATTTATCAGTACTTTGTCTCTGTATGAAATATCCATATATTGGCATTGGCGTATCGGATTACTATGCCATATCAACACAATATGCAGCCGCAAAAGGGATATTACTACTTTAAAATGTTGAAAGTTGACAATACGAAAGCCAAATATTTTCTTTCCGTTTTATAAAAAGTCATTGTTATATAATAAGCTATCGCTGTATACAGTTACCAAAAAGTTAGAAACTCGTACAGTATTACAAAAATTTTACAGTTTCAGGTACATACTTTGTTTTTTCTTTTGTTGTGATAAGCACGTGGACAAAATATGGCCACCCATGGATTTTGTTAAATCGGTTTTCCAATAAGTACGCCAATCCGAGGTGAAAAAACGACAAGATTCAACAATCGAAAAAGAGTTATATTTATAGGATTAACAGAGAGGGATATATTTATAATAACAACCGACCTCATATAAATTTCCAACTTTTCATCAGTTATGTAATTTACGTGTCAAAGTAGTAGTAACATACGCCCGTGTGTTGATATAATTTACTAAACATTTGCTTAATAAACATTGACCTATTTATCATATAGATCATGTTACACTGTACTGCACTTGTTTATAGATCTATATTCATACTTAAATATATGACAGTGTTAGTTGGTTTTAGCAGATACATAACATCAGTCACAGACATTCGTTTTGGTATACAACTGAATATAACATATGTTTTATCACTTGTTTCTTTACACTTGTTTCTTTACAATTTCATTGTGGATTTATCGTTGTATCGTGTATCCTGTTGTTTTCATTTTATCAACGAAATTTAAACCATGACGAAATTTTACATAAATTTTACCAAGTAATAATAACAGGTTATTTATTGCAACCAAATTTAATGTCAACGAATTTGTTTTATTTTTAAAACATCGGAATTTTAACCCAACGGAAATTTCCGACTCTACGGTATATATACTATGGTTTAAGATATCTTTCTTTCGCTAGTAAGGACATTTTCAAATGGATTTATAAAAACAGTGTTCGTTGTGTTCTAAAATGTTCCATTAACAAATACTTCTATTGGATCTCTTTATTTACAACAAAAACTACTAGTTATAAAACATGTACTCTATACCTGAAAATTGTCACCCCTTCTTATTTTCGCCCTTTACGATAGAAAACCTATTTACACCGTATCAAATTCGCTGTAAATCACAGTAGTCTTACGGATAGCTTTTATGTCCATGCTTCAATTATTTGGCTATCATTTTAAATTCGCCTTCTCATTAAAATTGTGAAAATGGCGAAAATGGAATGTTTGACTATCAGCTTTAGTATTTTGCCCATATTAATTGGTGTTGATCAACTATTCAATGCAAAGACAGCAAACAAATTGTCTTATCTTTATGTTATTACAATAAAAATTCTACACATCTACCAATTGGTGTTACCAGCTGTGACGAGGATACACTCCTCACGTATTTCATTGGACTTGACTTTGGACTTCCGGCGGGTGTGACCGGTCGACAGGGGATGCTTACTCCTCCATGGCACCTCATCCCACCTCTTGGTTTCCAGAGGCCCATGTTTGTCCATTTTTACCGGATTTGTATCTAATGTCCTGGACATTCTATTGATTTATACTTTGGTATCTGAGATTTTTTATAATGTTAAAAGCAGCAATATATGGAGAGTTGCAATGTTTATTTTGTGGATTTCAAGAGGTCCATGTTTGTCCAATATTCACCAGATTTGTATAAGTACTAAGTATCCTGGACATCTTGAAGATTTATACTTTTGTATCTGAGATTTTATACTTGTATTACTTAGATAAATACCTTGTAATAAAGTAAACTAAATAGCCATTAGGTATTATTAAAATTGGTGCAATAATACATGTAGGATTAAAAATATGTTCAACATTTTTGTATATTAAATTGCATTTTATCAAATGAACTGAGAAAGACAACCATATACTTTTCTGTAGCTTGTTTTGTTTGTTTTTGTTGTTGTCGTTGTTGTTTTTGTTTTGTTTTGTATTTTTTTTTTTATATAATAAACACTATGACATTCCATTCCGCAAATGATATTAAGCGACCAAAACTTGATCATTAAACTTTATACGGACATTTTCGCTGATTTCATATGAAATTCCTTAATGCCACACTGAAAAAAAATTATAAAGATACTAGACAAGTAAGTACACATCTCATATATAATCTATATGAACACATTTTGAAAAACTTTACAATTATAATAATAAAAAATAGTTCTTTAGTATTTCTTGATTAGATTTGAAAATGAATTAAGACATGACTAAAATATATTTAAATATTGTAATGTTGATTTACAAATTTTATACAAAAAGTTGATTCAATCTTATTCTAAATTTGTCAAGTACATTGTATGTACTTTACCTAAGGATTGGCCTATAGACAATGTATCCTATATTCATTAAAAGCACTTAAAAGTATGTAGTCTGCATCTCTCTCTCTCTCTCTCTCTCTCTCTCTCTCTCTCTCTCTCTCTCTCTCTCTCTCTCTCTCTCTCTCTCTCTCTGTGTATGTGACGAATGTATATGCGTGTTTTATTGAATAATGTTTCAGATCTATGTAATAATTATATAATAATACACTGGAATGTGTTTCTTTACAAAGATTGAAACACTAAAGTACATGTAATTCTTAGTACAAATGCAATTGCGAAAAGAAATTCCATGCTGGAAATGTAAGTTTGCTACTTGAAGACTATTAATCATAGCAACACTAGTAAAGACTATTGTATCTTTCATTTCAAGAAGCTTCTAATTCCATATCTGCTTTAGTACAATTTTATACATTAAGCTTAAGTACCCTAATCCCAGATTTGTTGAATCGTTGATATTCTACAACATTTCATAACAGTCTCCGGCCATTGTATCGTCAAAGTTTGCAATCACAGTAATTACACGGCAACCACATACTGCATCTCCCCATCTGATCCTTTTACAACGATGAATCTATACCATACTCATGATAAGTATTTACAGCTGGGAAATAGATCAGACTTTGATTCTATTATTAGATGTTCAAATCATTTGAAGGTTGTCGGGAATTTTCGGCATTTTACATAGTACAATAAAGTTTCTAATACTAGATGCTCCAATGTTAGGTTTTGGTGAATTAATATCGAGTCTCTCTATATTATATCCTCATGTGTCCTTGTGAATAAGACCAACAAATGAAAGTACATCGATAAACAGGAAGTCGAATCAAAGAGATGACATAGAAACAAGACAGAAGGAGACTGATTAAACTGAAGTCTCAATAAGGAAAATAACGCGTCTACTATTTGTGTTTATTTGTTTATTATTTCTTTAATACATAAAACTATGTTGTTTATTTCAGTTCCTTTATTACCCTTCTACCTTTGTCTATTATAACAGGTGTTTTCTGACAGATACTATGCTGGCCACTGACATGCCTAACTACTTAATTATATCATTTCTAACGACGCAAAGAGTCGTATACTAAACAAAATCACTTTGTTTATATTTACGTCGGCCGACAATAACTAGAGGAATGCAACACACCGTGCAACATTTAACTTGGGAATTAACACTTAATCTGTGAGAACAATCACGCCAATATCTGAGACACACGTGCCCGCCATCAATCAATGAATACTCATTTCCGAATGCATGGAAGAACTAACAGAATATGATAGATTGATTAAGGGTCTCGAGTTCCTTTACGGCGGCGCTCGATGGTTGCTAGGATAAAAGTGGAATTACAACTAAAACTTTTTTCGTTACAATACATTATGTAAAGGTATGTCAGTTATTTTAGTAAATTGTACATGAAGTAATTAGGAATGGACATAATTTATCAGGCGCCGACAAAAGAAAAAGTATTTCCATAAAAACAAACTATACCCTTGAGTTCAAAATTATAAATAAAAATGTGTAATCATTTCGTCAAGAACTTGTGGCAAATTTCTCATTGTAGCTTACAAACTTGACATTACACACTAGTAAAGTCTAAAGTCGACATCTAGAAGTGTTTCAGTGTTTTCATGTTCCCCATAACAATATCAAACTGTCAACAGTTCAGTATACAACATGATACAACAGTATGTAAGTCGAAATTGAATTCATTTGCCAATAATATTTGTCTAAAATTAATGAAATTTAACTTTACAAATTGTATACCTGAACATTTTCGTTTCGTTTTATTTTCGCACTTTTCATCTTGAGATGAGAGGGCGAATTTAAAATTAATGTGAAACCCTTAATTAAATACTAGTATCTGAAACATGGGCATAGTCACCGGATGCAATGGACATCGCTCACATTCATGTGACTATAGAAATTCTTGGCGAATTTAAGATGAGATGAATACATTTTCTGTCTTCAAAGGACTAAAATGACCAGAGACGAAAATGTATGCAATGATATGTACTGCAAGAAGTTCAAAACAACGGAAACGAACGTTATTCTTTTATGGATAAACCAAAATTTGTGTATCTGCATACAACAATTAATTTTACTTATTCAGAATTCTGTCATTAAATGGCGTAAAAGATGTAAATATTATTACATTTATATACAATGTATTTGTAAATGTGTTGTCTACAACTTAAGTACGGATGCTTGTACTCTCTAGTACAGAATCTCTGCCAAGAACATCAAATGCAAATATCTAAAAGTCATGTTCAATATCCAGTCACGTGGAAGATGTTTATGTAATTCCAATTGTGAAAGAGACAAACATTAAAAATAAACAGATACAAACATGAATTGATAGGATTCAAAAATCAGAAGTCTGAAGCGGTTTGTGTGGATCCAAGATCCGCAAATCTCACAACTCATAGACAAAGTATAAGTTACATAATATTACACATACACACACAGAAATAGAGAGAGAGAGAGAGAGAGAGAGAGAGAGAGAGAGAGAGAGAGAGAGAGATTATATATATATATATATATATATATATATATATATATATATATATATATATATATATATGTATATATATATATATATATATATATATATATGGTTCACAATAGGCTTATTTAAGCGTGGTTTCAAGCCAATCTTGATTTTCCCGTCATACTCTGATTTCCACTGTCAAAATTTAATTTTTTATTGTCTTTGGTTGTTGAAAAACAAAATGGATTCCTTAGTTAGGGATAACAATTATTTGTAAATAATCTGTAAATCATATTTTATGTATTTATACGACATAAAAATAATTTATGACCAAAGAAAGAAGTATAGTCTCCACCCTTGACATCACCGCCACGCTTGACTTTTTTCTGCTGCAATCACTCTCTCACACACACACACACACACACACACACACACACACACACACACACACACACACACACACACACACACACACACACACACACACACACACACACACACGTATAGCTCTTTCTATATATCGTTTACACATCTTTTTATGACAGGTTACAGTTGCGTGGTTTTATTTCGTGTTCAAGTGATTAAAGTTAAATATAACATGGAAAGCCTTTGAAATGCGTTCTACATATACCGCGCTAACACATAACATTATATAAATACACGAAATAATTGTTTATCGGGTAACAAAAAAATATTGTATTTTGATAAATATCGCTGTGAAATTTAGTTTTGATATCAATTACGAATACATTCCACATATAATTAACAAGCTATCATCTAAAGATGTATTTGACTGTTTTGTATCTAGGATTTGTCCTACAACATTTGTGTGTGTATATTAGTGAGCATATCTGTAGGTTTGTGAACAACAAATAATCACAAACAGTAGATGACTGTCAGTCAACCTTAGTCTGCTAACAGTTGGAATTTCAGTCCTGAATCTTTTACTTCGATATACATGCAAAACGAACTTGACTCTTGCGAAATGTAAGTAACTAGGATCTAAACAATATAGTTTACAAAAGTAATAAATATGTATAATTTTGTATATGCTGTACTTTATTAGATATTTAATTCAAAATGTAGAATTGAAATTAATTTATTGATTTTATTCTAAATTTTGTGGGCTATTGATGTTATTATACAAGTGCTGACCTTATTCAAATTACTATATAAGTAAATTATATATATATATATATATATATATATATATATATATAAACCCCGTTTCATCTGTCACCTTGTCTAACGCCACAATTTTTGGAAGTCCACTTTTCCAATTTCCCTATAATTTTATTTAAGCTTTCCCTCAACCTATCGCCAAACCCCTTAATAATAACAATTATTAATCAGTTTAACGAGGTTATATAAAGACCTTATATGTAGAAATTATACATAAGCAGTTATTCGAAAATCCAAGTTGTCCACTACAGAAAATCATGTCAATGAATAGATTACAACAAAACTACAGTATACTCGCTCTCATATTTTCCCAATACTTAGTATGTAGTTCATCATTGATAGAATCTACCTTGTAATACTACCTGTGTAGTTCATCATTGATAGAATCTACCTTGTAATACTACCTGATCAATGAGCAAGTCTTTCTGTAATTCAACACAAGTTTTCGCTCAAGTGGCATTGAAATCAGTGCAAGCAAATATTTGTTTAACATTTCCTTGCGAATAATTAATGCACAAAATGAGTCAACTCGTTTAATGATCTTGAATTAAATGTATAAGAATCGAATCCCGTGATTTGTAGTCAATTTAAGTGGGAAAGATTGAAGGTATCTGGCAAAAAATCATATAAACAGCTTTGTGGGAAACCTATACTTCTTTTCTGTTGCTGACTTGAGAAGGGGCAATACAAATGTAAATACACGAACAGAAAATAATTAGAATTCAATGGCTCGATCTTTGGTTCAGATAACTTAAGCCGAGAATACCTGCTCAGGATATCAATGGATTACGACATTCAAATATGAAGTATCAGTGGTATTAACACGGTTACCTTCTCGTGAATCAGTTGTCGCTTGTACAACCCACCAATAACTTTATTTAGAAAAGATTTCCTTTTATTATCCAAGCAAAATAAATATAAAAATGGCTTTTTTATCTGCGGTCGAATGTTTATTTTCTTTTCAACACAAAAAGTCTTATATCTAATTCGATAAAATTGGTTGTATGTGTATTGTATGAGGTTTGTACCAATGACACAGTTACCTTTGAAAATATCATCAAATGTCGGTAAAATTATATTGCACATGTATTGACTCGTAAAACTGTGCTGTCATAACCGTATTGGATTCAGTATATTCCATAGATGATTATCCCTGATAACCACTGAACAACTCCTACCATTCTGATGAACAGGTGTAGAAATATTGTAATTATATTTTATTTATTTATTGTATCAAAGTAAGGTTTTAAAAGTCACGATGTTTCTCTGGATGCAAAAAATGAGGCCTCGAGTATCATTATTGAAAGAATGTCCCTCTGTATATTTACTCATAAACCTCTGAAGTAACATTTCGTGATTAGGTGTAAACTCTATATCTAACATATGAGTTGTGTAACATACAACTGGAACCGAAAGAAACAACAAGCGAAATTAAATAATTTGACAGAATTGATATATCATTATCAAATATATTTGCTGAAGTCAGCCAAACAGACATACTCGCTTGAGGCCCAAGATTCAAAATCCGACGCAAAGAACGATTTGGGTATCGAAGGCAATTTGTATTACGAACGTGCTGAACTTCCGTACATGACGTGTCGATTTTTGCATGAATAAAGTATAAAAATAATACTAGGCTTAGGTTACAGTTTATTTTTTGTTTTAAGTAATGCAATGAATAATATATGCTTCAATACAGTGGATCGGTATAATATAATAAATATAACATTCCTGAGAGGGTGGTAGTGGAAATTGTCACCCCGAGGTAATACATTGTCAACCGAGGTTATGCAGCCCAATTTCAGAATAATTTTACACTTTAATATAGTCACTGGTTTTCTAAATACTGTTATTACTAATTATTATTAGTATTATTCATACTTATTCCATGACACCTGATCGCACGTCTGGATTTCCACAGGTCCGTGTTTGTCTTATATTCACCAGGTTGGTATACTGTCCCCTGGACATCCTGAGGATTAATACTTAGGTGTGTTTGGTTTTGCTGTTATATATAAGTATATTTAGTAAATGTGTTTCATAAAATATTAAATATATCTTGAACTTGGTCTTCATTTTCGTTTGATTTACATACCAGGGGCCGACACCACCAAATTTACTCAATACTAAAGCTCAACTTTTATTTCATTATTTTGACTAAATAATCGTTTGTAAAACTTCCAAATTTGATTGAATAAGAAACTTTCCCTGTTAAAAACGAATAAATACGTTTAGTACGGTACTCAAAATTTGAGTACATACTCAAACATATTTTTAATATTTCTGAAGTTTTCTTCAAATGAGCAGTAACGTTCACCATCATTTACAAATATTAGCATACCGACTGTTAAATCCTTCACTGCAAGTATACAGACCGGTTGCATTTATATTCAATGCTTGACACGAAGCTGTTACATCATATGAAAACCTCCCCTCAAAAAGTCAATTATATAGAATGAATTTCGTACCCAGCTGATTACAGATCCACAGAAAATCGTAATATATATAAATATAAGGATTGATTTTCTTTTTTTTTTTTTAAAAAAAACAACATGGTATATACATAGAATGACAATGAAAAAAGATTAAATGTAATGCACAAAATTTTTTTTTCAATGAGCCATTGCATGTATATGCCATGTTTTCCAAAAAATGAAAAACAATCCTGAATTGTATGCCATCAATTTACAAAATGGCCAGTAACGGAATAAATTTTGCATGTTTTTGCCTTAAAACCATGAAAAGTTAACTGAGCTTGAGAACCGAGTGTATTTGGCGACTTCCGGCCCAGTTATTGGAAACCCTACTCTGATAATATACTCCTTTCATCATTGAGAAAAAATTGACAACTAGGTGCTTTGGTATAATCCAGTACTCCGTTGATTCCTGAAGGCTTATCATACCAATCTTGGGGCTTTATTTATTCCAAAAGCTTATAACTTGCCACTTTATATCTTTACGCCGTTTTAAATTAAACCTACATCTTTAGCTGAATAATAAACGATCAAAGCATAGAATATTTTCTGTATTTTTGACAGAGATTTAAATATCAAGACACCCCCTACAATATGCATTAACTACTTATTTTCTGCGTTTTCTGTCTTTTTAATAAAAAATAAAATAGTTTAACTATATTGGATTTCACTTTCATAAAAAAGATAAACGTATAAAAAAAAAGCTAGCGTTTCTTTTAAATTTATCTTTGTTTGAATTATGAGTATTTTATCTGGCAGGGAATTATAAGGTATTTACACGAGGCGTCGGGTTCTTTGAGGCATTTGTATATAAGATCCCGTAAATCGATGGAGGCAATCCTTTTGCGCAGTAGGTATCAGAAATTTATTTTTGTGTTAAATTAGAAGGATCGCTATTGATCGATAATCGATATTTAAAGATACAAAGTATCACGGTACATAACAAAAGACGAGTCTACCTAGATTGTAGTGCAATGATTAATGTCTTCGTCTTGACATCAGAATCTTCTAACATTCCATTGAAACACGAGGTACACACAAACTTTCTTTTATCAAGTTTGTATAAGCAAATGTTTAATTATCATATACTGAAACAGATCTTGCCCAGGGACAGACAGGTGGGGATGACCTATCTCGTGACTCGGTGAAATTAAAATCGCTCGTCATGGAAAACAAGACGATACCCCAACAGTTTTGACATGATGAACACGTACAGGGTCAATGATTAGTGTCTTAATACCAACTTGACTTAGTAAGCGAACCCATTACTTACTAGCATTGTATTTATACCTTCAATATTGTTCCACTTTAAAATAGCCTAACAAGTTCTCAATAGCGTTGATTTAAGAAAAGGGTAAATATTTGAACTTGTAGTGTGAAATTTACCACCATTTCTATCGAAAATGGGCATCTACTAATGCTGTGTATTGTTTACACAAGACCTGAGGCTAAAACGTATCTTTTATTGTAACGCTTTATCAAGCTCACCAATGATATCGTTACTGTGGATCTGACATGACCATTGCATGTACGAATGTACAGAGCAGGTAGTTCAGCAATGTTTATATTGCAAAAATTGTTCCAATGCAACCTCAGACATTTTAAACTTATGTTACTGAATATAGGGATTAGTACGTCTTACTAGAGTCAGTAGTGACTTAACGAAAACGACACAATTACTTCTTCATTACGATAATAGAAATGTACACATTGTGACCGTACTTTTAAAGACTTTTTTTGGTTACCATTTATTTTCACTCTATTTTTGCCATTATTTTGTTCCCGAATCACTACCAATCACATTATCTAAAAGATATGGTGATATATAATTGTGATTTATATCATGGATATAATACAAAATGCGAAAGTCCTATTAGGACTTCTGTTATTTACTTTCTATATGTATGTATATATATAACAGTAAAACGTTCCAGTACTGACAATTCTAATGCTGTGTCTAGACATTTGTGTATGCTGATATCAAAGTTAGGCACGAACAGATAATTATTTCAAAGACCACAGAAAATGTATTCCTTCAAATTACACTATTTATATTGTTCTGGACAATGAAAAGTACTGAGAGACAATACAGCTAGCTAATGTGGTTGTCGAAAGAAGCTGATAAAATGGCGTTATCCATGCATTATATATATATATATATATATATATATATATATATATATATATATATATATATATATATATATATATATATATATATATATATATATATATATATATATATATATATTTATATAAATGTGTGTGTGTGTTTGTATGTATAATTATATACAATCATAGTACTATATATTGAACACATAAAACCAAAGTTATAAATTTGCAAAAAGGCCAAATCAATTATTTGGAACGATCGTTCTGTCAATGGGACTTCATTACTTGAGTTCGAATTTAAAATAGATGTTCTAAAACAGGAAGTGGAACTTGTGGGAAGTATAACAACAGTAAACAAACAAAAGTGGAACTTCCATAAGGGAACTGAATCAGGAAGTAGTTTACCAAAAGCCTGTATTACTTTAATGAGTAACGACAGTTTATTGAGAAATAATTTTGAAATGTGATACTAGCAACCAAGCAACACGTGGTACATCCTATATAAACGGCAAGCAGAAAGAATAATTTGAATAAGAACATTAATTTGCGTCATAATGGATTGAAGGGAAGTCAGATCTCGTACTGACACGATGAGTATTCAAATCAACGATACAAAAATATCAAATTTGAATGTCTGGCTCCAGAAGTATCAAGACGATGTCTTTGATACACTTTCCTGCCATGTTTATAATATTTATGTGACATGCGCGTCAGTGATGAGACATGTCGATGCTTATTGTTCCTCTATTATCTTTTTATGAAATGGACCGTCAGGAGAGCACAGAATTCCCAGCGATTTATATACGAATTTGTGACGCGGATCGAACTCATTATATAGGCCTGCTGGTCCAAAGAAGCAGACGACAAATTGACAATTTCCCACCATGTTTTTCTCTTTTGATCCCCGCTGTTTCTCATTTTCAAAGCCATTACCACAGAAAAAAGAAACATTTGAACAAGTAAATATGCGACAGAGGAACCACGGCAACCTTTCAACTTTTTTTTGCACCTGGCACCTACAATCCACAAAATACCATCACATATTAATGTTTTCGTGTAGTACCTGCATACGGCGCGGGTACATGTTCGCGACGATGTATCAGGGATTTTAATACTAGCGTGACAGTATTTATCAGAAACATAATAAGTATCGAGTTAGACGTGTGTTTATGTTACAATATATCTTATGCCTTGATCTCTTACACTTCACATTTAATATACAACACCGTCTAGCACTTAACTTCACGGGTTATATGTGCATAAGAAGAAAAAATTTGTCACGTTTTGAAGATGTTTGGTGTACGATGATAAAGGCGTGTAGGAATTTGATAGTGTATCCCCAAAATTTTGTAATTGTCATGCATATATCAGTTTTTGGTGTAGAATATTTGAAAGAAATAACACATGTATCAACTAAAAATAAAAAGTCAAAAGTAGAAACTATCTAACCCAATTTTTATCATAAAATCCTATCATTTTTCTGAAATTCTTTCCAAATATTTTACGGCGATGAATACACGTGAGAATGTTGTAGCAGTTTTAATTTTACAAAAAATGAAACATTATCATCGTTATAAGTTATCTTATTTTTTTCAGTTCTGTTCAGATGTCATTATCATTCGATGAGACAGGTGTTTGGCTAAATGTCGGTGCTTCAGGCCATACAAAACTATCAAATTGATTCTTTATCAAAGACTTGATGTAAATTGAAGGTAGATACTGGTAGTGTTGAAGTGTGTGATGTATTTCTTCATCATTATATATAAGACGTTATCTGTTATCTAAAGAAGTCAAATAGATTTACAATGAAGCGTTCATGTTTTACTGATAGAAGTGTGAAAAACGTATTTTATACATCACTATTTCTTGTTCTAAAAATTGGAAGGAATTTTATGGTGAAAGTTGTTTTTATAGGTCAATACCCTCTGAATAGTTTCTACATGTAAATATCGTAATACATGTTTGTCTTTTGATATTTATAGCTATATTTTCAATACATGGATCATTTTATTGGTGGCCTTTCATGAAAATATATCCTGCTTTCTCGTATAATCAATAGCTAATATTATATTGGCAATTGCAGAAATTTAGAGAAATTTTTAATTCCTTATAACATTAATGTTTATTTATCTATCAATCAAAATTGGGACCGATTGTTCAACTTCGATATAACCGGAGTTTCGACTAATCCGATTTCGACATAATGAGATTCCACTGTATTATATATATATATAGAGAGAGAGAGAGAGAGAGAGAGAGAGAGAGAGAGAGAGAGAGAGAGAGAGAGAGAGAGAGAGAGAGAGAGAGAGAGAGGGAGGATATAACGATATAATTAATATACTACAATGATCCACTCCTGAGTAGATATGATTTGATAGATTCATTTTTGTATATTTAAAAGTATCACATAACACTTCCATATGTAATTGACATACATGCACTTCATGTCAATTAAATTTAGAAAATGACGTCATAGTCAATGGTATTATCATCTTCATCACGTTGAATTTACACCTAATATCATCATCATAAAATTCGTCAATATCTTTGAATTAATGTTATTTTGTTTTATTGCTATAACTGTTGTTATTATTATCAAAAACAGCATCATCAATATCAGTACATTATAGTCAATTTCAGTATTATTATCACACACGTAATAATATTATGTTCCTATTCTTTTGTTATTAATATTTCACAGCTTTTCACTGGAAACTGACAGAACTTTAAAGAGGCGTTTTAACAAATTAGTACAAATCACACTTCCTTACAGCTATTCGTATAGCAAATGACATACATCTCAGTTTGATTCACAAATGTTACATCAACGTCACATTTCATAGGCGTGCGTTGTTTCATCTGTCCACGTATTCGCGTTGTTCTCTATTTTAAAGTTTTCTACAACATTATTTTTACAACCAGATTCCATCGAAAATTCTTGCAATAAGTAATGGTGTTCTGTCTTCACAAAGACGTAAAGATATTTTTGGAGGGTGGGTATGTCTTAATTTCAAAAGTTCTTGAATCTGAATATAAGAATAAATGAATTAAAATGTAAATTTTGAAAATAGCTATAGATATTATAATTCCACTGTGAAATAAATATTTACGAAAAACAGCGTACGTTTAGGATATTTCACTAAATACTGAAAAAAAAACAGACACCAAAGTATAAATCTTCAGGATGTCCAAGAATATCTACAAATCTGATAAAAATTGGACAAACACGGACAGGAGGAAGGATCAGGTGTCATGGAGGTGCAAGCATTCTCTGTTGACCGGTTACATTCGCCGGGAGTCCACAGTCAATTCCAAATGAAATAGATGAGGAAGAAATCTTTATTAAAATCGGTACAGACGTCTCAACAACCGCTATCGAACAGGCAACTCAACATTTTATTTAGTGAAACAGAGTAATCGCAAACAAGACTTTTATATATAAAAGTATGCTTATGGTATTCAGACGTATTCACTATGGGTTGGACACTTACACGCACACACACCACACACACACACACACACACACACACATACACACACAGATACATATATTCATTGTTTATATAAGTGATGGTAAAGTAGTTACTACCCTTTTTGTTTATATAAGTGATGGTAAAGTAGTCACTACCCTTTTTGTTTATATAAGTGATGGTAAAGTAGTTACTACCCTTTTTGTTTATATAAGTGATGGTAAAGTAGTTACTACCCTTTTTGTTTATATAAGTGATGGTAAAGTAGTTACTACCCCCTTTTTGTTTATATAAGTGATGGTAAAGTAGTTACTACCCTTTTTGTTTATATAAGTGATGGTAAAGTAGTTACTACCCTTTTTGTTTATATAAGTGATGATAAAGTAGTTACTACCCTTTTTGTTTATATAAGTGATGGTAAAGTAGTTACTACCCTTTTTGTTTATATAAGTGATGGTAAAGTAGTTACTACCCTTTTTGTTTATATAAGTGATGGTAAAGTAGTTACTACCCTTTTTGTTTATATAAGTGATGATAAAGTAGTTACTACCCTTTTTGTTTATATAAGTGATGGTAAAGTAGTTACTACCCTTTTTGTTTATATAAGTGATGGTAAAGTAGTTACTACCCTTTTTGTTTATATAAGTGATGGTAAAGTAGTTACTACCCTTTTTGTTTATATAAGTGATGGTAAAGTAGTCACTACCCTTTTTGTTTATATAAGTGATGGTAAAGTAGTTACTACCCTTTCCTCTTATCATTGACAAGTACCCAACTTCGTGTTTCATAATAACAATATGTATAATAACTGTCTCTATATGTTTACAATTGATCAGTACTAATAATACATCGAACTCAACTGTTGAAGTCTTATTGACAGAAACGATCGTCTTGAGCATTTGTTTTGGGTTCCTATGTAAAACTATAACTTTGGTACTGTTATAAATATTTATATTTAAATGATTTGATTACTGAGCAATAAACGATAAATATTAACATTTTATTTTTATATCTATAAATTCAAAGGTATATATATATATATATATATATATATATATATATATATATATATATATATATATATATATATGTGTGTGTGTGTGTGTGTGTGTGTGTGTGTGTGTGTGTGTGTGTGTGTGTGTCTTTGACCACGCTTACCATACAATCTCCTTACACACACGACGTATATACATGTTTATCATACTTACACACCACAAACGTAATTTTCGTCAAGAGAGACTAGTGTTATGTAGAAAACGGTGAATTGTTTTGTAAAATATGATTTGACATGATAGATGTTAGGGAAAAGACCACAATCAAAGAGAAAGGCGCTTAGTGCAGAATTGTGAATTAACGCTATAAGACGCAAACAATCTCTTGTCTCGATTTTATCGTCAATTTTCAAGACGGTATCAGAACATTCTGGCATGTTACAGTAGACGTAAGTGCCAACAGCTTATTTTCACGATAGCAAGCTATGAACAACCAATAAATGTCTTTTAGATCGTGATCTGTATCGGAATAATGGAAGAAAAATAGCCTCGATATGTATCGTAAAATGATGTTTACAATCACCAAGATTCTACGTAATACATAGTGTTATGATCAGCTTGGTAATTTGTTCCTCGAGAAGCACTTATTCGTTTTCAAATAAAATTATATCAAATGTTGTTTAGGAAATCATTTTCATGAACATCAAATTAAAGTGATAGAGGGACGCAATAATGGTTGCTATAATTTTTCATGTTTATGCTTGCTTTTATCAAATTAAGACAAATTTTTACAATAACACTGAAGATGAGATAGACGATCTAAATAGAAAATTTAATGTGGGAGATACAGTTAAAGTGTAAATGAACGCAGTTTCGTACTTTATGCTAGATCTATGGTAATTGAATTTATCGAGAAAGCTGGAGATTTGAATCTGTTTATACCGAAGATATCGAAATATCCGTTGGTTTTGATGCTGACGTTTCCACGTACAACTTGGTACTTGATTATTCAATTTTTGCTTCATTGCCTTCCTAGAATTTTTTTTTCATTTATATGGAAACGTCGCCAGGACCAATTTGCATAAAACAAGTGTGAGAAGTTTATTCAATTTCAGCTAATCCTGAAATCTGATTGGCTAACAAGCCGTGGGTAAGTTAAGAATACATTCTGACGTAAAAATTCTTAAGTTTAAGGTTAGTGAATCCAGCTAAATAATTTTGACCTGCGCTGTGGCTTATATCAGTGTAGAGGGCTATCTCTTACTTGCCATGTCGGCCATGATACTGGACCTCGTTTTTTTTTTTTTTTTTTTAATTTTCATCTAAAAGATTCGATGCTTTCACTTCATATTCCGAGCGTTTGACGAGGCTAGTTTCTAATTGCTCTAAAAGGTATTAAGTCTGATACATATGATATGGGATTTATTGTCAAGTATATATCATTTAAGTCAATAATAGACTGGATTATATAGTAAGTGTTCCGAAGATTGTTATACTTTTTTTAACTGGTGTTTCAATGACATCACCAGGAAACTTGAATACTTTCCAATGGCTCAAACTGTTTTAATTAATATCTGCGGTAAAAGTTTGGTTAATAGGGACTCATTTCCTAAACAGCATTGGATACTACAATATCAATGAGAATATAAAAATTAAATAAATTGAATATAAATAATAAAAAAACCACAAAGATTAGATCTCGATTTCTATGTACTGAAAAGCGAGTACATACAAAAGAATAACCTGCGTGGAATTTCATTCCGTCAAGGATCGCAGCTGTCCTATCGTAAACAATACACAACGACTTAAATAAACAGACAAGAAATATATGACAAAATCCAGGTGTTTCTTATTTCAAAAGATGCAATATAGCGACAAGAAGACATAATCATAATGATTACATATATTAGCTTTTGTATGGAAATGTGAGTAGTAAGGTGAACACCACAATACTACAATGAGACCTGCGTTAAAATGATATGATACAAAAATCTCACAGTATTAGAGTATTTGACAATTAATGTGAATAAGGAGATGTTTAAGGAATAAAAATTACAGGTTATTTGGTTGAAGTGAATCACCGACATTTAGGAAATATCTTCCATCAAATCACGGGTATTTGGATACGATCCGCAGTTTTAATGTGCAAGAGATTATGAATTCCCTCCTTCCAAATAAAACCGAGCTGTAAGTGTGAGAAATCTTTAGTCTGTTAGTACATACATTAACCCAAGATATATAATCGCTGTGTCATCTCCCGTCCTACTTTCAGTTCAGAAAACAGTATACAATTACTTTCCATAGTTAAAGTTGTTTATTGTGATTTTTGCAGCTGCCAATAGGATATTTATTCAAATTCATAAAGTGACATGATTTCATACAAAAAAGCCAACAGATAAATATATTATGGATAGAAAGGTACAAACGTGAAAAAATCTACGACAGAAAATAAATCAAACCGTGTATTATTTTAGATATCTACATTTACAAGCACTAAGGTGTACTTTAAGGATGGACAAGCAAATAGCATTGCTGTATATTGCAGTACCTAAGAACGAGTAAATTAATTTGGTTGTTACGTTTAGTTTTATATTATATTTGTTTTCGTTAATTACAAACGTTCTCGAGGGCATATTGCGTTTTCAAGTCTTTTACTCTAGGGCATATTGCGTTTTCAAGTCTTTTACTCTCGGGCATATTGCGTTTTCAAGTCTTTTACTCTAGGGCATATTGCGTTTTCAAGTCTTTTACTCTCGGGCATATTGCGTTTTCAAGTCTTTTACTCTCGGGCATATTGCGTTTTCAAGTCTTTTACTCTAGGCATATTGCGTTTTCAAGTCTTTTACTCTAGGGCATATTGCGTTTTCAAGTCTTTTACTCTCGGGCATATTGCGTTTTCAAGTCTTTTACTCTCGGGCATATTGCGTTTTCAAGTCTTTTACTCTCGGGCATATTGCGTTTTCAAGTCTTTTACTCTCGGGGATATTGCGTTTTCAAGTCTTTTACTCTAGGGCGTATTGCGTTTTCAAGTCTTTTGATGTTGAAACAATAATTTCTAGGTCTCCGGGATCAAACAAATCTAAATTACCAAACAAAAAGAAAAAATTCCCTTTGAAATACGTTTCTTTTCTTCCTTTAAAGGAGTATTGGTATAGCCTGATTTGTAAATATATTCATCACTATATTTATGACAATATCTAATGTAAGGATACAGACATCCGCATCACGGTTTTCTGTGACACCTGGATCCTCTTTTTGGTTTTCCAGATGTACATGTTGGACACTTGTAATTGCATTTATATATACATGTATTTGCTGGCAGACTTTGCAACCTTTCAATCTGATATCAATGTTTTGTACTTTTAAAACTCAAAACAGTGAATCGCCTGCTCTATACGGCATTCTTAGTGCGTTTATTTGCCAAAGCCAAAGTTTATATAACGTTTCCATTATACAATATTCTTAGTTCATTACCCAAGACAAGTTTGTATAACGTGTAGGTGTCGGCTTATTTTGTGACACGTTGGTCAACAAATAAACAATTTACACGAATTCAAATTAACTGTACCCCTAAGTGCAGATTGGTCCCGGGGTTGTTTTTGGAGCGTAAGCTAACATCCTATACATTACATTTACTTTAACGCCCTCCATAATTATAATTACTGTACCGTATCAAACTAATTACAAGTTTCAGTTACAAATCATCATCGGGTTACAATACGCTATATTGAATGCTGTTTGATACTATTTGAAATCAAATCTTCAAAAGGGAATCCCCTCGTTTTGTGTGGTCACGAATGGACATTGAATCAATAAAATTTGGGTAAATTTCAAATACTCATTGGGTTAGAAAACTAGTCGCATCATAGGTTTTCTATTGGAAAGTTACAAAGGGGTGAAGAATGGCATCACATCACAATTGTCACGGCAAGAAATGAATTGATAGGTATTTGTACCGTGTGCGACCTTATCCCATCTTCGTGTCTTTGCATACTGATTCAACAGAACTCTACGCATCTTATTCGAACGGGTCTTTACACTAGATTCGGTCTTATCAAAAGAACTGATAGCCGTGTTGAAAATTTAACTATATCTTCTTCCATATACCCAACCATTGGCAGATAGGTATATTCGGAATCTCCGTGGTGGGTTCAATCGGGTTCTGGGGCATAAAACCATGGGCGCATATTTGGACAGCTCGTCGGACAGGTGGTTTAAAGGAAAGCAGAGTGTTTTGTCCCGTCATATTTATGTGGTTTGTACATATTGATCTAGTGATAAGGCACGCTTAATCGTATGGTTAAACCAAACACCATTGAACACCTTCCTGTCAACTCTCTGATAACATTCGAAGTACGTTTGTGTTCTCTTGCACGTCAAGGTGTGAAAATCCTCGTCGATAACGTAAAATGTATCAGTCTGTATAAAAGAAGAATTCCCACGCGACTAGATCAAATATTCGCGAGTATCATTTTCTTGTTTATGCTGTTTGTTTTTGTTTCTCCAGACTTCAGATAAAGTTTGCTTTTTAGTGTACATATATAAAGAAACAGACGCACTTTCCAGCATTCTCATTTATCATCAAATGGCGTACGTTCCCCTTTCCATTCTTAATCACTACATATTTTGTGTGTGATCTTTATTTTATTGTAAATACTAGATTTTTATTTCTACAAATAATAGCAGTCGTAGAAGAAGTAGTGACAGTGGAAGCAGTAGAAATCATAGTAGTATTGGTAGCACCAGCAATAGACGTGGTAGTACCTTCAGTAGTATTGGTAGCAGCAGCAATAGTAGTAGTATTCCTTGTAGTAGTAGCTTTAGTAGTAGTGGTGGTGGTGGTGGTAGTAGTAGTAGTAGTAGTAGTAGTAGTAGTAGTAGTAGTAGTAGTAGTAGTAGTTGTAGTAGTAGTAATAGTAGTATTGGTAGTAGTAGTCGTAGTAATTGTACTAGTAGTGATAGTAGAAGCAGTGGTAGTAGTAGCAGTAGTAATCGTAGTGCCGTAGTTGTAATGTTAACAGTGATAGCGTTTTTTTAATATATATTATTTTATTTATATTTTTGTTTTTTCTTTGTTTTGTTTTTTTGTTGTTTTTTTTTTTTTTGTTATTTAACGTCCCATTCAAAAAATTTTCACTCATATGTAGACGTCATCAAATGCCGATGAAGGGCTTCAAATTTTGGCGAATGCTCGCCACTTACGGCCATTGAGCAGCGAGGGTTCTTTAACGTGCCTACACCTACTGTGACACGGGACCTCGGTTTTCACTGTTTCATCCGAAGGACAGAACAGTGATAGCAGTTGTAAGCATAAAAGTAGTTGAAGTAATAGCAATCATCATCACCATCATCATCATTCTAATCATAATAATGATGATAAGTTTAACAACTGGATAAAAATTTAAATAATATGCTAGTAAAAGGTATTTTACTACCTTTTAAAGTTCAGAGTGTATGCTCAAGTGTTGTTTTTTTTCCCCTTAAATTGATATCTATTGTCACAGCTTTATATATATATATATATATATATATATATATATATATATATATATATATATATATATATATATATATATATATATATATATATATATATATATATATATATATATATATAACAGAAAAACACTCAAATTTCAAAAATTTTCGGCCACTTGACCTTTATCAAGTGAAAGACGCCAAGTGGCCGAAGAATTTGTTAAATTTGAGTGGAGGACATTAAATTTTATTGGAATTATATATATATATATATATATATATATATATATATATATATATATATATATATATATATATATATATATATTAATGTACTAAAATTTTCTTGAATTAAAAAGCATTTCTGCTAATATGGCCAAGACAAAATTACTGCCGTTGATTACTGTAATTACTAGGCGTTGGCCTAAATTATCCTGACGTTGTGCGATAGAAACTGTGGGGACTTAAGTTTGTTAAAACTTATATATTCACCGCCATATTGGTCATTACGTCACAGTTTAACTTGAAGGGGCTCTAGATGTGTGGTTTTTTTCAATTTTTGCCCTTAATTACTTTTTAGATGGATATACAATAAAAAAAATATTAAATACCTATATATTAATTTTGTGAAATGGCTTGAGAAATCCAGGTTCGGCACGTTTTTATTTGCAACTGATTAACTCAACCTTACGATATGTATATGAATACCACATTGGACCTGACCTTATTTTTACAGAATATATAAGAATATAATATATTTTATGCCTGTATATAGCTTTTATTTGTTATTGTACATCAAGTACAAGTAGTAAAAGAACAATATATATATATATATATATATATATATATATATATATATATATATATATATATATATATATATATATGTAAATACAGCTAAAGACCCTTTAACGGTTATACTCAACCCTCACTGCTCAATGGCCATAAGTGCCGAGCATAGGCCAAACTTTGAAGCCCTTCACCGGCATTTGGTGACGTCTCCATATGAGTGAAATATTCTTGAGTGGGACTTTAAACAACAATAAACAAAACAAACAAACAAACGGTTATACTCTGTGAATTAGTACAGGTTATAGGACAGTGGTATTTGGTGTGAGCATACAGATAATTATACTGGCTATAATTCTAAGCTCCACTCTCAGTATTATGAACTTTCTGTTATATTAAAAAGAATATATAATATGTCATTCCAATTGAGTTATCTTAATTAACTTAACGTCCACCTTAACAATAAAGCAATATGAGCTGTCAGCGGAAGAAATTTTACATACAGAATATTTTTTTCAGAAATACATCGCATGGTGCTTAAAAGAACAAATGCATGTGCCAAACGTAACCCGTTGTAACCTTTAATTTGAAACGACTATCGCAAATTAACTTTCGGTATTTTACGACGATTACCGAGTGTCGAGTAAGTACGTGCGATTTGCTTGTATTTATTTTATATCCATGAGGAAAAAAAGAATTATAGGCAATGAAGTTTCGGCCTGAATTTTCCCGACATTTCTTCAGCTTCAAGTAATATTTAAACAATAAGATAGCATGGCAAAGGTCCTCCGAAGTGTTTGACCTAGAGGTTACTTGCATATTGAATTTATTCAACATTTTTGAAAAAAATGTCGACGACATCTAACAAAAGTTGTAGTACTGCACTGAAGGACAATACTAACACGGCGACAAAAATCAATATAACAGACACATGGATTGTTTACATAAATGATTTTTAATCATTATGTACAAACTGTTAGAAGGTGGAAAACAAAATATTGTTGATAAAAAACGAAAGATTTTAGTCATCCCGTTCTGGTAAAATGACAATCTGCAACTAACTTCCGGTTGTAAAACTATTAGTACATGTAGTATGAATGGATGCAGTTCAAAAAATATTTTCTCACACACGATAATGTTTCATGTAACAGGATGCACTTGAATCAAGAATTCTGAGGGTAGCCTATTGTTTTGTCATATTTTATTTTTTTAAATTTACTAGCCACCTAGTAAATTCAAAAATTAAAATATGACAGTTATATCAACCCTCCCTGAGAAACCATATGCATTATTTAGTGAATGGTGGGCTATTACAAAAATTAACCCTGGTTTTACCGGTAGGGTCCTAATACCGTTAACAGTTCCACTAACACGCGCATTTATAATTGACCACATATCCTCGTATCCATTGAAAACTGACCATATCAGAATTATAAATTTTAAAAGGTAGAACTAGAGATATATTTCATCACAAAAACATTGCATTGTATGGTTAAATATTCTGGTTTCTTCAACATCTTTGCGGAGTCACACGTAAACCACAAATATTGGGACGCACGTGTAAACATAAACCTAGAGCAAAGTCCAGGGGGTGCGTTTATGGTAACTCGAATACTTATGACAAAGAGATGCACTCTTCTAATATAGTTCAATAAACTACAAATGGCTACAGTCTACGAGTCGAATAACAAACTCACGCCACCTTGGAAGAATTAAAAGCAAATAAGAATTATTCATTTAAGTTTTCCTATTATGTTTCTAACCCTTGTAAGAGTGTCGCTGTGCCGTACAATGACATCGGTGAAGTAATTGGAGTTTACATGTATGGAATTAACCGAGTATCTCTCCTTAAAAACCGAAGTATTTCGGCTATCATGTCGAATTTTAAATATTTACAAAAGATTCGATTTCCTCCCCACGAGTGAATTTTTCTGATTAATTTAAGTTGAACCCCGTCGGATAAATTCATTACGGTGTTTTTACGTCAAAAAATTGAGACATCTTCTATCTTCAAGCACGTTCGCATTTGCGATAATTCTATCTGGTCTTTCAACACCTGGTTATCTAGATTTAACATTGATAATAACTGAATTAAAGTTGTAACACCCCATTCCAATTTTAAATTTAATTGTTTTCAAGTAGGAAAATATCTGCCACGTGGTTTGAAAACTCGCATACACTTCCATCGCCCCTCTAGAAAATATCAGTTCATCTACCAAAGAATCTACTTCAAGCAAAAATATATATATCTATCAAATCTAGCTCAACCTGAAAATCGCCTGCTGTTTATATATAGAGAGAAGGCCTTAAAATATTGTTCCTACTGATGCAGTTTAATCAGGGAAAATTTGAAGTTAATATTGGATATCTTAAAAGGTGCATGTATGCCAAATACATGTACTAGTTACATCACATACTGCCATATAATTTCAAAAAATGCACTGTGTAACGAATGAAAAATTTGTCTTGTGGAGATCTGATATAAGAGCATTCAAAATATTCCTTTACAAATTAACAATGTAAATAAATTAATAAAGCCGAATATATATGCTGTAATTTTTATAAAACACTTGTCTGTGTTTGTTTGTCTTCTTAAACAGTTTCCTAACATTTGAAAATATTTTCATAATATATGTTTACGCGTTGCGCTTTTTTTATATTCACTTATTTGGTCACGCTAATTCATAAACACTCCAGCTCTTTCAGTAGTAATTAAGTAAACCCATTAACGTTTATACATAGCGTTCAAATCGTTTTCGGCTTAGTAGTAACTTAAATGTCACACAAACAAATAAAAGGAATATCATTACGTAGTACGACTTAATTACAATTCCTTCCATATGTACTTGTCCTATCATGTAACAGTTCCGACACCTCTTTTGTGAAAAATGAAGACTTAAAATAACCTCAGAAAGTGATTGCAATAAGAAACAATAATCACTCCATCCTTCGTTACCAAATTTAATGACTAAAAGGGAAGACCACATACTAAATCGGATATATAGTGCTCTTGACATAAGCCGAAATGAAAACAGCGATTAGTTCCAACACCTGTGATTCCAGGTTTAAGTCAAGCTGATTGAATACAAGAAAAGGCACAATACAATCCATTAATTTAAATTGGACCGAAACTATTTACATTTTTGTTGGATATGTGTCACATGCGGCGTTCCACGCCTTCTTAAAGTAATTAGTATCTAAAATTAAAATCGGTCTCCCAATATCGAGAGACAAGACGAGGCAAAAGAGGAGAGAGCCAAAAAACTTTCACTTGACAAGCCTATAGTTTGATTATGGGCTAGAACTAAATGGTATAACCTAGCAGTGAGTCAGCCGAATGATTCGACATAAAATACTCAAATGTGAGCATGTCATGCAATATATCAATAAAATGAAACCCACAAATTCCAAAGAGCCTAGCATAGTATCACCTCAGCAGCAATATAAACGCACATCTTTTATATCAAATTTAGCCACCCGTATATAATGCCTGGTCTATTTGTTTATGATACGTTTTTTTGTGAAAATAAGATTCAAGTACTTTTCGGCACAAATAAAACTATCTTTTTATATTTTCCTTTTCAAGTTTACTGCAACATTCTTTAGTTGTGGGATTTTTACACCAAATCACATGAATATCACTTTTTAATTTTATGATTTTTTATACACTTGTCAGGCGATTGTAGAGCTGATAGCAAGATTGACTAACAAAAAAAAGGGGAATATTACTTTAGATATATAGTTCTTTACAAAATGTTTAATGTGATAGCGGATGCTTTTCCTATAAATTTTACGAAAGTCCAAATAATAATTGGTGATGAAAAATAGATTTACGATTTTACGACGTATTGCATTCCGCCATATACACATATAAACGTTCCCGTTATCCCATAGTAAGACAGGACATTTTATGGTAGGTTGTGCGTGGATAATTGAGGTTAGAACCTACATTTCTCCACGTGGGACTGTGAGCACTTTTTTCTTTATTTTCTTTCTTCTTTTCCTAAACATTGCTTATCAACCTTATCTATCTTCACGGCACAAGCTTATCAAAGAACTTTATACTCGGGCTTAACACACTCTTAAAACCATTACACACATCAACACCTTGGTTTGTTCCGTTTGTGCTCTCTCTCTCTCTCTCTCTCTCTCTCTCTCTCTATATCTCTCTCTCTCTCTCTCTCTCTCTCTCTATATATATATATGAAAGATAATAACAATCAAAGTTTTCCATTATCTTCTAAAATCCTATTTTACAGCCAATATATTCAGCGAAGCAATTAAAGGCAACGCTTAAAGTATAAAATTTCTATATTTAATAAATGAACCATTAGGTGCTGTATGGTGGCTATTTTCGTAAAACTGTTACTAATGTGCTATTTTCGAAACCTCGTATTTATTGAGGAACTTCAGATGGGTTTTAAAATTAAAAAAAAACCAGAAAAGATATGTTCATCGCACTCACAGACCTATAAATATGACCTAAACATGCATAAATATGTATACAGGATTTATACTCTACATTACAATCCATTATTCAATTAACGCGGTTTGAAAGCTTCGCACTCCTTCCATCCATGACACCTAGCTATATTTCAAAATGTGATCGAAAACATAAAACGTAATTAACTCGTAAATAACTTCCCTGAAAACTTCTGACAAAAATAGACGAAAAAAATACACACTGAGAAACAGTTACCAGAATAACATCAGCAATGTTTTATTTTAGAATTTAGCCTATAAATTTATCATATGTAAAATATTTATGTTATGGAATAAATTTTGAACAGACTATGCATATTGAAAATAACAGATTATTTCGAAATGTCAAATTTAAGCACAACCAAATATTCTACAAATACCTCAGAAACAGGAGTCGGAAATATATATATATATATATATATATATATATATATATATATATATATATATATATATATATATATATATATATATATATATATATATATATATAATATTTGAAAACATGGTTTTAAAATTTCTATACCTATGTCAACAAATATTTATTTTTTAAATGAATAAAATTATGTTTTCATACAAATAAGTTACAGACTATTTTGTCACCACGCGAATCTTCTCTGCACGTGGATTGTTATTTAGACTAAGATCCCAGGAGTGATGAGTTATGTTTGAATGTTAGAGTTCACGTGTTATGCATGTTGAACAAAATTGTAGTTACATGCGAATTTTTGTTTTGATTTTTTATGCACTGTAAGTTGGTAAGTAGTACACATCTGCCAAACACCGCCTTGTCATAATAAATCATGACAAGCAACACATTTTGGTAGCGGTGTGTGACATTCTTTTTATCGTTTTGTGTAAATAAATAAATGAAAATTTTGAAATAATATAAGTAATAAAGAATGATGGTAAATAAAACCTACCAACACATCCATTTGCCTCCCGGGATGTCGCTCTTGCCCATGGTCGGTCAAAATGGAATGGCTTACATTTTTCACAGTCATTCCCAGCCGTATTATGTTTACAGTCACAGACATACTGGCCTTCGTGATTTTTTGAACATTTGGACGCATGGCCGTTACATTTGCATCGTCCTCCAACAGCAAAATCGGAAACAGCGTAATAGTAGCTCTCACGTGCTCCATCATCATCCGTATTTTCGTCGTTGTAGGTATTCAGTTTGCTGAAAACAACCATTATATCCGTGGCAGTTTCCCAGTCTTGGAGGATTGGGCTATTTTCGAAGTCGTATGCTGACGGTCTGCCTTCAAGTGTACTAAAGGCAACCCTGGCCCCACTTAAAGGCTCGATATCACTGTAGGCCTCTGTACACAGGGCTTCTTGTTCGTTCGCTTTGGTCACCTCCGATTTGGGAGATTTGTTATACATTTTCTTACAGTTACTCGAATAGTATTGGAATGGTATCCAAGTTTTACCGTAATCAACACTTTTATAAATAGCCATCGAATCAGGCCTCGCCGAACAAAATTGTAAACTTATATACGTTAATTCATATTTCTTGTTTAAAGCTAACTTTAATGTCACATTCTGTGGGTACTGAACATATGTGTTGGACATCCAACATGTTAAATCGTTGGGATTATTCAAGTCTGTCAGGTAAGTTGGTGGATGCATCCTTTTTGGATGTTGAGCGTCACAAATGAAACAATTTCTCATGATGCGATTATCATTATCAATGGTTGACTTACAGTATCGGCTCGGCGGAGAACCGCAAGTACTGGACGCAACTACTTCCTTCCCAAATGCAGCGTTGACAAAATCAGGGACACACTGTTTCGGGTTCGATCTCTCGTCATAACACGGATCTGGAGGTGTCTGTTGAACAGAGAACATGTTGAATTGTGACGCAACATTTTTACAAATTAAACATCCAAAAAATAAAATAAAAATTGTAATATTTTCTACTGGAGTTCTTGAAGTGAATATCAGTTTTAATTTCATTTTGTTTTCCTTCACGTCAAATAACTATTTAAATCCAAAATAAAATTCGATATCGTTGATTATGAACAGCGAAGTTTCAGAGATTGCCAAATTTCACATCGTCTGGAAAGTATAAGGTAAGTATTACACATGTAGTTCTACACGGTAGCGTGATTTGTAAAGTTTCCTCTTGAAATGCATGTAATACCGGAATCTCATTTTATCACACACTGATAGGCCGTCAAACGGACCATGATTGAATGAATGTTAAAATCCCAAACAAATGGAGAAAAACCAGGAATATTCAGAATTCTCATCCACAAAGAAATATATTTCCGTGTTTCTTTTTCAGTGTGGGTTTCTCTGATCGCGCACCGATTGACTGAAAATTTAGTCTCTCAGTTGGAATCCAGGAACAATACAATATGTTTACGTTTAATGCTCTACATCAAAACGGAATAAAACTGGCTAAACTGTAGAGTTCGCCATACAGTATCTATGCATCTACAACTACCTGATAGCACAGAAAACATGAAACATTTCACCCCACGTGCTTCGTTGTGGGTAATTATTAAACGAATCTATCTCGATATGCTCCGAGTAAATCCTGCCGATTATGTGCCCGCCCACTGTCGCATCAATCAAAGTTCCACACAACTCGTAACGTTATCAACGAGGTACTCCGAGGTAGTGTTACCTTAATCTACATTTGAAACTAATCCCACCCACTTTTTCTGCGAGGTCTATATATCCTGCATTACTTATAATTACTGAAAAGAATTATAGAATGTACAAAGAGAAATTAGAATTTATATTCATAAATTGTTACAAAACCTCCGATACGTTCAGCTATACGTTGATAATGACAAGCTGAGATCTTGGATGTTCTCCAGTAACGCACATTACTTTTCATTCATGATTTTTTGTTTTATCAAGGTTGCGATAAAGGTGCGGTGATTGCAGCGAATTTTTTCCTCTTCAGCGATTTATATACCAAAAGCAGTAATTAACTAGATGGATATAAACTAGATAAAGTAACGTTCATAGATAAAGAAAGGACCGAATAACTCTCATTTAACTAAAAAAATATTACGTATAATTGATGCATTTTGAAGAGTGATTGGCAATAAATGAGCGATGTTTATTTCATTAAATTTATATAAAATATCAAAATATCAATACTTTTGCTTATAAATGCGTCATGATATTGAGACTGATTCTGAAACTTCAAAAATCATACAAAATTAATTGTAATTTGAATGAAGTTTTCTGCAGAATAAACAGCATCTCAAATTACAAATTTCAAATATGTAGCGAACAAAATATCACCTTGTCATGCATTAGTGCTGACATTCGAGATTTCCATGGCATTTCTCCGAAACACCAATGGTATGTTTTCTATTTCATACACTTGTTAGCGAGCCATAATATTGCAGGGCCCTATTTACATAAAATATCAATGGGATATCATACATGGTCTCTTTAAAGTTTTTTTCATTATTATGTTACTTTTGTATTGTATAAAATTATTTTTACCTTTCCTGCCAATTTTTGAAATGGAATATGTAAAAGTTGTTTAAATGAATAGAAAATAGGGTGTTACAAATTTGTATGAAAAGTTTTTTTTTTTTTTTTTTTGCAATTTAACATATTCCAAGTTCGTCAGAGTTGCTTGGGTGAGTAAGTATATACATGTCCCGTAAACTTATCCAGACCTATTGCAGTACAATGGAATTAATAAAATATCATAGGAGGTTAACTTTCCCACAGGTTTGCATGTAAATTATGATGGTATTTGCCACTATTTAACACACTAAAATACCCGCAAATGACAAGAGACGAAGAAAAATATATCGAAGCAAACATACAACAATATTACTTCTGTAACGATGTGCTAAATGAGAAAAATCAAAGTTCAGATTTGAAAATGTGCAAAAATATGAATGTGTCGCATATTTTAACAAGTTTCTTATAAAAGAAATTGACCCGAAATCGATCTGTGTGTAGCTGTCTTTTCGATGGATTATCAATATGGTTGAACTATATATTTACATTCTTTTCAATACTCACGGTCGGTTTTTAAAATTTATTATAGGCCAAAGAAAATCTACACCTGGTCGAGTCAAATGTTACCAAAAATGAAAGCATTCGATATTTTTGTTCTGGTCGTAAACAACCGTTGATAAAGGCGCTTGTTGAGATAAGGACATGTGTCAACAAGACTGAGAAATAAAGATACAAGTGTTTGTTAGTATATGTTGTTGATATACACTTTCAGAAATCTGTGTTGAGAGTTATCGACAAGATATTGCTATAAATCTCCCATTCAACGGTAGTTCCAGAGGCACATACGATCGGGGACGGCCTATCATACCCGCTCCAATAAGATTATCACAGTTATGTAATTTTATCTACTCTCGTTTGCGCGTTGATGAGTAATAGTAAAATTAATTAGTTTTCATGATAACATACAATGACAGCCTAACACTTACAAGTATTATGAATCCTCTCAATTCCATTCACTTAGACCTCTTACCCGAATCAAACAGTGTGAATTGAACAATTAGGGCATATCACTTGTCGCACCTGCCTCAGGTAACGGGGTCGTACGAAAACAGGTTTTATGTTCTAACGGTAATACCAACAAACCCGTTTAAAATGAAAAACAGAGGGAAAAAATAAATGAAACTGATATTTTAGCTCTCTTTCAAAAGGAATTATGAACATAACACACATGCATGTGAATATATGTACATCTGCTTTCAAACACAACGCTTGCATGAATTATTTGCATGTAAAAACCAAATCTGTAAAGCCTCAATTATGATATTTTTATCACAATTTTAGGAGTATTTAATGCCTTTTAGCTTAGATAGAAACCTGACGAATATCTAGTAATAGTAGAAAAGAAAAAAAGCCAAGATTATGTATCACTTTATATACATATCCACATGTCAAATGCCAAGTTATGATGGAAGGAGATGGAAATTAAAAACATATTGACTCCAAATTTTCAACTACTAACAGTTGCATTTATTCATTGAAATAAAACACAAAAATATAACTAAAAACGACATTTACGGCATCATGTACAATCTTGCTCCGAGAAACCCCTAAACATTAGCATAATCTGTCTTGTGAGCAAGTTTTGCTGTTCTGTCAGTTTTACATCAGATGTATCACCCTCTATCTTGAATAAAACTGCCGAAATGTTGTCAAGAATAAAACCCATTCAAAAAGAATGTTACTGGAATGTACCGTAAGATATTGCGGTTTTAAAGAGCTGTTTGATAACGTTGACAGTCTAATCGTCTAAGACCTAGAATTAATCATTTTGGTGAATGACCTAAGGACGTATTGATTGGTCAATTTGTTGACCATTACTTGCTGAAATATTTCATGTATTTGATTTACAATGCGATATATGTATGTTATTGTGTGAATTTCTTTTGTTTGTCCATGGCATTTTTCTTTTTTTTTTTCAATATTTTGCAGAAATTGAGGGGAAATTCTACATAGTGAAGCACAGGAAATCAATGTGGAGATCAAGGAATTTATCTTGTAAAAGTCATATGAGGATTTACTCGTCCTGGCATCTGTCAAATCAGATGTAAAGGTATGTTGGTATGATCCCTTTAAAATCATTGCAACATTATTGACACTCTAAAATTATTGTATACTTTTACCATAACATGATGATGATGATGGTGATGGTGGTGGTAGTGATGGTGATGGTGATGATTGTCGTAGATGACAAAATCGTGTTTGACCATGGACGTCAGTGTGTATAGCACGCATTAGCATCAAATACTATTACCGAGTATTCACCCTTTTGTGTCAAGAATACAACTCACTAAACCCAGTGAGTACAACCTACTTGACTGTTTCTTTACCTTGTCCCACAGGGGCCAGATTTGCCGTGTGTCATCAACGGATACTTGTCCAGAAGAAGGAGCCGATCAGTCGGGAACAGAATGACTGGAAAATAGCATTACAAGGAGATTTATGTAAAAAAAAGGCATTATAAAGCGACCAGTAGGGAACACATTCACTGTAAGCAACATTTCGAGACGAAGATATTTGGTATATCTTTTGTACCCACCGCTGTAAACAACTTTGTCAATAGGTCACCTTTTGTGTTTTTCAATGTAAAGAGTATAGAGTTTTACACAGGGGACTTAACTGGTGTGTTACTAGAACATTACGGAATACGTGCTCGACGAGAATATGCATACCGACAACTATATAAAAAATCTCAGATACCAAAGTATAATTCAATAGAATGTCCAGGACAAAGATACAAATCCTCTAAGAATGGACAAACACGGACATCTGGAGACCAAGCGGAGGGATCAGGTGCCATGGAGGAGTAAGCAACTGATATATCCTGTGTACGTGAATTAGCCCTTTGCACCTTATGTGACTTTTTTTATCCCTAACGTTTAAGGAATTTGGAGCGATACAAACAGGTCCTATTCACCACCAATACTGCCATCATTTGTCATCAATAGACAATCTTACCAAATTTGAAGGTGCATGCCCTTTTCATAGATTTCATATGTAGAGTCATTTTTGGTGTTCAAACATATGGTTTTGATGATTATTTGATGGGCTGAATTAAACAATAATAACTTAGAACAATATAGATATCCAAAATGTCGTTATACCAACATTTTACTTCTTGTTTTATATACTTATATACTCACAGAGTGCCAATTAACTTAAGAGCGTACAAGGAAGTAATACTTTTTTCACCAAATTCGTCTTAAATTGTCAATGAATATGAATCAATGAATTATTTTATAAAATCTTTGAAAGAGCGCATTTAAACCCAAATTGTAATTTTCTTTAGCATCTAGTGACAAATAAAGTTACACGACCTTTAACACTATAAAGAGGGACCGTCACTTTCTTGTGTTGGATTATAATATCAAAGTCTTTCGAGACAAACTTGATCTTGGCATTGTCTTGCCTGTTCGATACTGACATTTGAATCCTCTTTACCTATTGTGACAATGATTCATTCCTCACTTATTTCATTTAAATTTGACTGTGTACTCGTGAGGTGTTTGACCAGCCGCCAGAGGACGCTAACACCCTAATGACTTCACATCCCACTTCTGGATTTACAGAGGTCCATGTTAGTTCAATGTTCCCTAGATTTGTGATCTACTGAACCTCCTAACGGATAATACTTTTGGTATCTTTGATTTTTCATTTCAACAGTCATGAAATAATTCATATACTATATGAATGTGTTCAGGTGTTTTTCATTAAATAAACATTAAGCCTCTCAGTCACCTTTTCGGTCGATATTATTTCATAAAGTGTTATCCAAACAAACTCTCCCTAATAGTGGCTCCGGTATATCACCTCTCATATAGACATTGCGGTAGATATAGCTGTTTATAGGATATATTTATCAATCTAACAGTTCAGTAAGTGTATTTTCATGCGAGTATTTCAACTTGTTTCTGGTCCAAGTCAAACATATTTCTTACTTGAGGATACGTAGGTTAGGGTGAAATTCTAAGTCCATTATCTTTAATTTGTACCTGCCCTCGAAAAAAAGTTTTAAAATATCAAGGAAAAAAATAGCTGATTTTTTTAATTTGAAAGAGCATAGAGTCTAGTATTAAAATTGTTTCCATATCAAAGGGATCAATAATAGCATAATGAAATATAATAAATATTAGATAAACAGGTGTGTTTGTGATGATCTTTTCACTTTCTATACAGTATATTTATCTTCATATTGATGGTATGCAGGTTACCGAACTTTGCAGAAAATTATTATAATGAAATACATTATTCTCTTTTTAATTCTTCAAAATATGACAACTCTATAATTGTTCCGGTCGAAAGTATTTTTAGGGAACTTGTTGACTGACTGAAAGATATACCGATAAAAACAATATCTAAATGTCTTTCCATTTAAGGGACAAAATCGCAAATATAATTTTCCTCATAGTTCTACATAAACTTTGGGATGGCGATTTTACACAGGGAAGGACGCGCGTAATAGATGATGAAGTCGATATAATGGTTTAACCACATGTCAGTCCTTCTAATAATGAAGTCGCTCTAAAGGTTTTACTATCGGCCTTCTAATGATGAAGTAGTTTTAAATTTTTACAACTGACCTTCTAATGATGAAGTCGTTCTAATGATTTTACTATCGGCCTTCTAATGATGAAGTCGTTCTAATGGTTTTACTATCGACCTTCTAATGATGAAGTCGTTCTAATGGTTTTACTATCGACCTTCTAATGATGAAGTCGTTCTAATGAAGGTTTTACTATCGACCTTCTAACGATGAAGTCGTTCTAAAGGTTTTACTATCGACCTTCTAAATGAATGAAGTCGACCTTTCTAATGGTTTTACTATCGACCTTCTAATGATGAAGTCGTTCTAATGGTTTTACTATCGGCCTTCTAATGATGAAGTCGTTCTAATGGTTTTACTATCGGCCTTCTAATGATGAAGTCGTTCTAATGGTTTTACTATCGGCCTTCTAATGATGAAGTTGTTCTAATGGTTTTACTATCGGCCTTCTAATGATGAAGTCGTTCTAATGGTTTTACTATCGGCCTTCTAATGATGAAGTCGTTCTAATGGTTTTACTATCGGCCTTCTAATGATGAAGTCGTTCTAATGGTTTTACTATCGACCTTCTAATGATGAAGTCGTTCTAATGGTTTTACTATCGGCCTTCTAATGATGAAGTCGTTCTAATGGTTTTACTATCGGCCTTCTAATGATGAAGTCGTTCTAATGGTTTTACTACTGGCCTTCTAATGATGAAGTTGTTCTAATGATGAAGTTTTACTATCGGCCTTCTAATGATGAAGTCGTTCTAATGGTTTTACTATCGGCCTTCTAATGATGAAGTCGTTCTAATGGTTTTACTATCGGCCTTCTAATGATGAAGTCGTTCTAATGGTTTTACTATCGGCCTTCTAATGATGAAGTCGTTCTAATGGTTTTACTACTGGCCTTCTAATGATGAAGTTGTTCTAATGGTTTTACTACCAACTTTATAATGATGAAGTTGTTCTAAAGTTCTTCTACTTTTCTGCATTTTAAAGTGTTTCGATTCATAACCAAAGTAATAACACTTAAGTTCTCAGGAGGCTTGATGTCTTTGCATGAGATGAATCGAATGAAGAGACATTATCATGGTGTTTTACACTCACACACCAATGAAGCAAATATTATGAAGATTATCATTTTGAATAAACTCTCTAATACCAATAAATTTACAGTAATCCAACCACTCCTTATTTTGAAGCGTTACTTAAACCAATGTCACTGACACCATCGGAATGAATGGATATGTCAATGAAAATCGCTGTTGACAGGAGCACCAATCATTGGCACATTTTGTATGCAGATGATAATTTAATTCTAATTATAATATGCTTATTGATTTCATTGATCATTTACTCCGGGTGCGTCATGACAACAGGGGACGCTGGCTCTTTCCGGACACCTGGTCCCATCCCGTTAGCGATTCGCATTTGTTCTTCGTTTTGAGCCCGTTATATGTCTAATTTGTCATATTCTAATGGACTTGGATTTCGAATATCCATTTAATTTTTCATTATACACTGAACATGATTGACTTAGATAATAGGAATTAAAATGATCGCACCATAATTTTACATTACAAATTCCCTTGTATCGTCCTATGGAAGACAACCTCATTACATGGATTCTAAAATCTCCTGTAATCGGAATTTGAAAGTATTGTAAAAAACGGGAATGATAATATAGGCAACTTGATAGTTTTTGTGTTTGAAGATGCTGATATTGAAATGCTGACGTTTTAGAGTGCATTACAATAGCATCATCAACATTTAAACCATTTGTTGAATTCAGATGAACGAAAAGATCTTCCTATCAAGAATTTGCATGATTTTCACAGACATGGCTGAATAATGTTTATTTAAAAAGTAATTCGATTCTGTATTCTTCGTGGCAGCATGCATGTTTAAATCAAATTCCTCTCCACTTTGTTTTCGTCTGATAATAACAATTAATCTTGACAGAGATTACAGACATGTAGGTATATGTTAACGGTGCTATTTAAATTTGATTCCTCAGTTTTTTATAGATCTAATTTGTCGCATATACATAGACAGTTTTGTTTTGAAATAAAACATATCAGATTATCATTTTTCAATGGAAATAATATTGAAAAAGCAAAAAAAAAAACAACCCTAAAACTAAGGAAAAAAAACCTCAAAATACAAAAAAAAAACAAACAAAAAAAAACAAAACCTAACTGATGTATTTCCTGCACTGGTTCTTCAAGAGATAAACGTAAGCAGACGACAGGGTCACGGAAATCATCAGATGTATAAATTATTTGTTAAGTAGAATAAATCGTGTCATTCTTGCATACCTGATATTGAAATTTAATTAAACAATCTTGACGCAATTTTATTAGACCATTATTTAGAATAGACAACCTCTAACGTATAACTATATAGTTATAAATATAATCGCATCGTTAATGTTAAAATCATCTTGTCTCTTTTACATCTAAATTGGCACTGTTCTACATCTTCTTCTATATTGTTCAGCTAAGAAATTCCTGAAATAAGAAATATTAGTCAAACTTGCGGGAAATATTCTATATATACGCATAGGAAGGAATTGAGAAAATATTGGAGCAATTTTGACCAACAACCTGTATTTTACTGTCTATCTGATATTTTCACTCTCTTGTTCAGACGGTTTCTCCAAAGTTCTTGAAATATATCAGACGATATTTACCATCCGTAAAATACTATAAACGTAGGAATGGAATTTTTGCGTGGGGGCAATTTACACAGAATACGCGATGAAGCGTTTTCCGTATAAATTACCTCCGCGTACCAGTCCCCTAGCTGAGCTAAAAATAATTGTTTAATACAGGGCTGCCCATAGTAAGTTAAGACATCGCTTTGATAACACGCGTATAATTTGAATAAGATATCACGAAATTAACAATACGTGGAAGTATCCACCCTTACATATAACAATCATTAAAATAAGATGTTTCTCGTTAATTATTTTATGTTCTGTGTAGCGTTTAATTATTATCTGTTTCAGTATATATACAGTCACATCCACTTATATTGAACCCTGTTTATTGAAATTATTTTGATTCCCCGGCCATATTAACGTAACCACTGTAACCCGGTAATTTTAAAATCCTGTTTATTTGAAGGAAAAAATCATTCACCTTCAATATCAATATATCCGGGTTATATGTATGTGTATGTATGTATGTATGTATGTATGTATGTATGTATGTATGTATGTATGTATGTATGTATGTATGTATGTATGTATGTATGTATATATGTATATATGTATGTATGTATATATATATATGTATGTATGTATGTTTGTATGTATGTATGTATGTATGTATGTATGTATGTATATATATATATATATATATATATATATATATATATATATATATATATATATATATATATATATATATATATATATATATATATATATGTATAGTTGTTTAATTTTACGAGAGCATTTCGCGTTTATTCGGACCTTATTCGTGAATATCACATTTTGTTTACAAATTATCTTTCTGATACTTCATACGTGTAAGGTATTTAATTTCGCGTTATATTTGCTTTGACCGCTAATATCGCAAAATTATATCCCACGCGAATAATAACAGCTACACAGTGTATATATATATATATATATACACACATATATATATATATATATATATATATATATATATATATATATATATATATATATATTATATACACACATATATACACATATACACACATATATACACATATATATATATATATATATACATATATACATATATATATAATATATATATATATATATGTGTGTGTGTGTGTGTGTGTGTGTGTGTGTGTGTGTGTGTGTGTATGTACCATGTATATCATGAACATAGTGGGTATCACAGAATATCAAGAGGAGACTCTTCTTATCTGTTTGGATGATTTTTTATTATAGGTACAGTCCATGTGAGGTTATTGACATTAGAATTCCTCTGGGACATACCTAATGGATTTAACACGTTTGATATCAAGTGATAATGGCGATGAAAAAGTGTCTTGGGAAAGTGATACATATATATTTCAGTAAGTAGTGATACTTTAAGAGGGCTTAGAATATACTTAATGACAAACTTTTATCTCTGATTTACGAAAAGATGTCTTCAATTCATAACGCATGAGATGGTATTGAAATATTAATTACGACAACGTGTAATATGTATCTTCGAAAATGTGATTTATGACAAGAATTTTTCATAAAAACTTCCTTAATATCCTGCTTTCAACGTAAAAATGTTACGTGTGATCACAGGATAATACACTAGGTTGAAAGAAAAATTATCAACAAAATGAAAAATAAAGATCAAATTTATTTATATTTATGTAACAATATCCTATCTATTTTCGTAGGGATAAGGCATGCATTTGTAAGAAATGGATTCCATCTCGCATGGTTTTCATTGATAAAGGCTATCACCATGTGTAGTAATGTAATTTGACTTTTGTATTAATGTATAAAATATTTACCTAGAAAAAAAAAACAATTTAGAAAATTAATCTGCCATTATGTTAATGACGAAATGCTTTATATAAAAACCAGAGTATAAATATTCAGGATGCCCTTGATACATATATAAATCTGGTAAATACTGGACAAACACGGATCTCTGGAAATCCAGAAGTGGAATCAGGTGCCACTCTTCTTCTGAATCCCTTTGTCCCACTATTGTCATCTAAATGCCTTTTTAACGATTCTTAATTCTGCAATCATCAATTTACAACTATACGTCGATGGCCAGTTGGCCAGTGTCTGGTGTAGGGAAAGTCATTATAGTAAATCTCTGAAAAGTCCATCGGCCTTCCGCTAGTAAACTGACATACTTTCTCACATCATCCCACGCTTATTCATATAATTTACAGTACGAGACTAACGTGTTCGAATTACTTTTTGTATTCAATTTATATGAAATGATTACTCAGGAAGAAAACAGCAGCATTTTTAGTACAGGATCATCATTATTTCAAATAAAGTGGATTAACTAACAAAGAGATAATCGACGACTTAAACAATCCTACATATGTATGTGTTATATGGGTTTCTATAAGTACGAGTAAAATAAAAACCATAGTTGAAAGATAACTTATAGATGAGCTTAATTCGGATCTGCGCATCTAGCAAATCAATACCAGACCAGCCAGAGGAAAAAAAACGATATCAATATTGCAAACATAATGAAAGCAATATGTTTCTTCATTATAGAAAACTTAAAGCACATTTATGTTAATCATTGGATCCATGCTTTTATGGTGTACTTATACACGGTGTAAATGTAAGCACTGCACCACAAATAGATAACAGAATAAAGTAGACCTCGTCGTAGCTTTTTTCTTCTTTCTGAAATATAAACCACTTTCATTGATGAAATAATTCATTGATATTAAGTCAACACTGTAGTACTACACTTACTTATGATTGACTTACTGATTCAACTGAGTTTTTATTTCGATTGTGTCTGTTGGCTAAAGATGTCTGCTGGTTATGGCGTTATTATTAACAAGACCAAATAAACTGTCTCAAGTTTGTAGTCGTTTTCATTGTTATTAGTTTCGTTCTCTCAGGTTTTTCTTTGTATTTACGCCGTGGTTATTCAGGTCTAAATTATATATATATATATATATATATATATATATATATATATATATATATATATATATATATATATATATATATATATATATATATATATATATATATATATATATATATATATATATACATATCTAATTAAAAGACTGTTTTGATATTTTATATTATTATATATTATTTCATTAATTTAATATTATTTTTATAATTTATAATTAGAATTAATTTATGTTTTTTTAATTTTTATAAAATTAATAGTTTATATTAATATTTTATTATATTATATTAATATAAAATTAATTATTTAAATAATATTTATTATTTATATTTTTTTTTAATTATTAATTTTATAATTAATTGTTAAATAAATTTATATTAATAATTAAAATAATATTATTTTAATTTATATTTTAAAAGATTAATTTTATAATATATTTATTATTTATAAAATATTTTAATATATTAATTATATAATTTTTATATTATTTTTATTAATTATATTATATATAATATAATATATTTAAATATTATTTTTTTTAAAAATTAATTTTTATATAAATATATTAATTATAATAATTTTTTTTAGTTAAATAATTTATAATATAATATTATATTATTAATATAATATTAAATATTTATTTATATTTATATTAAATAAATTAATTATAATGTTATGAATTAATATTTTTAAATTTTTATTATTTTTATAAATATTTTAAATAAATTAAGTATATTTTTTTAATTTTAATTATATAAAATATAATAATTAATATAAATGATAAATAATATATATAAGTTTATTATTTATATATTTTATTTGATTAATTTTAATATATTTATAATAATTAATAATTTAATAAAATTTTTATATTATAATAATTTTAATTAATTTTTTATATTAAAATATATAAAGATATAATTAATTTATTTAATTATTTAATTATTATTAAATATTTTTATTATATTATTAATATTATTAGTTTAATTTTTAATATAAATAATTATATAATATTAAATATTTAATATTATTATTTATAATATTAAAAAATTATATTTATTATAAATTATAAATTTATTAATTAAATTATAAATATTAATAAATAATTATTATAATATTATACTATAGATATATTTTATAATTATTTTATTATAAATATTAATAATAATTATATATAATTTATTATTAAATTATAAAATTTAATTATATAAATTATTTTTTTATAAAATATTGATTTATTTTATAATATATATATTAAAGAATATATTTATATATATTAAATATATATTATATATTTTTTTAATAAATATATAATATATTTTTTTATAATAATATTAAAATAAAATTATATATAGTTAATAATATAAATATTTTATTTTTTATATTTTTTGAATTAATTTATATTTAATTTAAAAAATTTTAATAAATTTTATTTTAAAAAATATATATTTTATATATTTTAAAAATTTAATTTATTAATTTAATATTTTAAATAATATAAATATTTATATTTAATTTGAAAAATTTTTAAATTATTTTTATATTTTAATTTTTTAATTTTTATTTATTTTAATATATTAAATTTTATATATTATTTATTTATTTAATAGTTTTATTAAAATATATTTAATTTTTTTTATTAAATAAAATTTTAAATTTATAATAATTTATAATATTTTATATATTATTATTATATATTATTTTTATTATAATTTAATTCTTTTATAATATTAATTATAAAATTAAAAAATTAAAAAAAATTAATTATATTTATATATTGTAATAAAAATTATAGTTTTATATTTATATAATTATTTATTATTATTATATTTAATTTATTTTATTATTTATAAATATATAATTTTATAAAATAAATATAAATAAATTATAATTTTATTTTAATTAATTATATTATTTATTTTTTTATAATAATATATTTTATTATAATTTATTTATTTATATAATATATTTTTATATTATAATAATAGTATAAATTATATAAAAATTAATTATATTAAAATTAATTTTTAAAATATTGATATAATATATTATTATTTTAATTTAATATTATATATATAATTTTAATTTTATATTTAATATATTATAAATTATTAAAGTTATAATAATTATTAGATATATAATTAGTAAATATTAAAAATAAATATTTATTTATTTATAAAATATTAATTATTTTATAATATTTTATATTTTTTTTTTTTAATATTATAATAAAATATATAAATTTTATTTTTTAAAAATATTTAGTTAATTTTATTATTTATTTAATTAATATATAATTTATAATATTAAATATTTATTAATAAGTTTTAATTAATATTTTTTTAATATTAATTTATTATATATTTTATATATATTTAAAGATTATTTATTATTTATTTAATAATATTTTAAATTATATTTTATAAAAAATTATTGAATTAATAAAAATTAATATTAAATAATAAAAAATTTTAATGAAATAATAATTTTATAATTAAATATATATAATAATATATTTTAAAATAAATTTATATATATATATTTTTAAATAATATTATTTATAAATTTTTTATATTAATATTATTAAATAAATTATATTTTAAAAATTTAAAATATATAAATATTATTTATTAAATTTATATATATTATTATTATTATTGATTTATTATATACATTTAATATTTATTTTATTTTTATATAAATTATTAATTATATAATAATATAATTTAATATAATATTTATTAATTATTTTTAATATAAAATATTTATATTTATTTAAAATTTTATATTTATTAAATTTTTATTATATTTATTAATATTATTTATTAAATTAATTTAAATAAAAAAAATAAGATAAATTTATTATTATTTTAATATAAATTATATATTTTTATTATATTATATTATTAATTTTTATAAAATTATAATTATTATATATTTTTAATTTTTTATTAAATTATTTATATAAAATTTATAATTAATATATAATTAATTGATTAAATTTTAAATAAATAAAATAATATTTATTTATTATAATAATTATAATATAATTTTTTATATAGTTTATAAATTATAATAATTTATTTATTTTTATATATATTTTAAATATATAGTTATATATTATATAATTTATAAATTTTTTTAAATTTAAAATTTTTATAATTTATTATATAATAATTAATATTTTTTTTATATTATTAATAATTATATTTATATTTAATATTAATTTATATAAAAATAAATTATTTATAAATTATAATTTATATAATTATTAATTTTAATAAATTATATATTATATAATATATTAAATTATAATTAAAATATATAATTTTATATTATATATTAATTATTTTATTATATTGTTAAATTATTAGTTAATTTTTAATTTATATATTTTTATTATTTAATTAATATTTATAAATTTATTTTAGTATATAATTTTATATAAATTTTATTTTATATTTTTAATTATTTTATATATATTTTATTAATTTATATATTTATTATTTAATATTAAATTATTTAAATATTTTTAAAATATAATATTTTTAAATTAATTAATTAAATAATATTTTTAATTTAATTTTATTTATTATTTATTATATTTTTTATTTATAAATTAATATTATAAATTTTTTTAAATATAAAAATAAATTATTTATAAAATTTATATTAATTAATGTATAAAATTATTTAATAGATTATTATATTATATATATAAAATATATTTTATTTTATTTTTATATATTAATATATAAAATTATTTTATTTTTTTAGTTAAAAAATAATTTAAAATATATATTTATTTATAATAAATATTTATTTATTTTATTAATATTATATTTATTATATATATATAATGTTTAATTAATTTATAATAATAATAAATTTTAATATATTTATAATAAATTAATTTTTTTATTTATTAAAATTTTTAAATATTAAATAATTATAATATTGATAATTTAAATTTATTTTTAATTTAAATTTTTTAAAATTATAAATTTAATTATATATAATAATAATTTAATTATTTTTTTATTATTTATTAATTAAATATATTTATTTATTTTATTTTTTTTTAATATATTTTATTTTTATATATTAATTATTAATTTATTTAATATTTTTATTGTTATATAAATTATTATTATTAAAAAAAAAATATTTTTAAATAAATAATAATTAATATTAATATATTTTTATATAATATATATAATATTATTATAAAAAATTATTAATGTTTTATTTAATTAAATTTTTTAAAAATTATTATTTTAATATATTAAATATAAAAATTAAAAATTATAATTTTTAAATAAATTATTAGATATAAATTAAATATTATATTGAATATAATTTTTTAATTTAATTATTTTTTATTTATTTTTTTATTTTTTTATATAAATAATAAAAATAATTTATTTATTTTTATTATTTAAAATTTATATATAAATATAAATTTTTAAAATTAAGAATAAATTAATTATTTTAAATGTTTTTTTTTATTATTATATAAATTTATTTTTAATTATTTTTATTATAATTTAAATTTATATTATTTTTAAATTTAATTAATTTTTAATATTTATTAAAATTTTTATATATAAATTAAATATATAAGTTATTAATATATTTTATATATTTATTTAATTATTATAATTATTAATTAAATTAATATATTTAATTATTTTAATTAAAATAATTTAATAATTTTATAATATTATTATAATATTTATTAAATATTTTTAATAATAATATTTTAAATATTATTTTTGATTTTTTAAATATATAAAATTATATTTAAAATATTTTTTTAAATATTTATATAATAAATAATATTTATATTATATTATTATAATAAGTAATTTTATTATTATAAATTAATTTTATTAATTTTATATTTTTATAATATTATATTTTATTTATAATGTTATTATAAATAATTTTTATATTTATATATATAATATTTTATATATATTAAATTTTAATATAATAATAATCTTATATTATATATTTTAATATAATTATTATAAAAATTTATTTTTTTTTATATTATAGTATATTAATTTTAAAATTTTATTAATATATAATTTTTTAATATTTATTTATATATTATTTTTATTGTTTATTATATATTATTTTATTTTATTAATAAATATATATAAATTAAAATAGTATATATATAGATATATATATATATATATATATATATATATATATATATATATATATTTTATATATTATATATATATATATACGCATAATCGTCGATACCTATTTTGACTAGGGTTTATTCCTCACTCATTTAATATTAATTTGATTGTGGACCCGCGACAGGTGCCACCAGTCAAAAGTGATGCTTACTTCTCTATGGCAACTGATCTTACTTCTGTATTTTCAGGGATCCGTGTTTGACATATGTTCACCTGTCTTTTGAACTCCTTTCGATTAATACTTTGGTATTTGTGATGTATTCTAGTATGACTGATTTGAAATTTGTTGTCATGACATTGTAAATTTATTGTGTCTGAAAACTTCGCCATTTGTATTTGTTACTACCGTGTTATAAACTTCATTAACATGATCGACTATACCAGTTTACTAATCTTTACTACAGACCCAATGGTTACGTCAGCAGTCTTTACAATTTAACTGATCTGAACTTCGATGCCATGGATATATCGCTCAATTATGTCAGCAGGCTTTACCATTTAACTGATCTGAACTTCGATGCCATGGGTATATCGCTCGATTATGTCAGCAGGCTTTACCATTTAACTGATCTGAACTTCGACGCTATGGCTATCTCGTATGATTATATCAACAAGCTTTAACTGACATTTACATCAATAACTATTATATCGTACTGGATTTTGTCAGCAGTGTAACTGATTTTAATTTTGTTTTACGGCTTTTCAGGTGATTAAATCAGCAGGTTTTACCTTTTAATTGCTCTTTACTTTATGATCTTGTGATTTAACATGATTATGCCAGCAAGGTGTACCGTTTAACATTTTTTACATTTGTTAAAACTAAAATTTTCTCACTAGGTTTAACTGCGCCAACATCACACAAATGAGTTAAATTTACTTTTCTTTAGAGAAACCTAATTAAACCTAGTTTAGACAGCAAAATTTTACTCTTAGTTATTTTGGCGTAGTTAAATCAAATTTTTTCAGTCTAACTTGTATGCCATGACGAGGCTTGCCGAATCACGGACTAACAAAATTTTGTGCACGAGGATTGTTTTCCTCTCACATTGAAATAGTAAAACATAGAGATTGCACCCATCTGCAGACGATAAAATAATTTTTAACAATAGTTCCGGCACTTCCGGATTGGCTTATCTCACCCTGTTGGATGAGATAACATTTTCCCCGACATTTAAATTCTCAGACAAATAAGTGAGAGTAAAACCTAGTTTTATTGTTCCTGTATCTATAGAATTTTTCTCTGGGAAAATGAATTGTTAAAGAGCGATAACGAGCTTGATTTGGAATTGGTATAATGTCAACTATAATACAAATTTATATCGATATATTTGAAATAGAAAAAAATATTTTTGACTGAATTTATTATCAAATTAAATTCATATTACATTAATAGATCGGAACTATAAAACGAAAATGAGACATATGAGTATCATGTTTGACAATATTGATATTGCCTGCAGGAAATCGAACCTATAAAATGAGCAGGAAAATTATCAACTACAAGTCGTATACTATATTTGGTCTTCGATTCGCTATAGAAATCCTTTATTACAAACGACGTAATTGACACACAGCGGGTGTAGCTGTACTATTCTTGTAACACTCATGACAACAATTCCAAATCGAGGCTATCTTGTCTTCACTCTACAGAGACATATGGTTATTTGGGTAATCTACATACAAAATAATAAAATTCCCATGGAATCGGATATTTTTTCCGGATATCAAATTCTAACGAGATTTTGAATATTATTGCTTCTCTTCTACTTTATCTAAACTTTAATCAAGTTTATTTCGCTATTCATTAGATAAATAAGGTAGAGATCCAGGTGTTCATATCCGTAACATGAACTATTATGTCTTTCTTATTTCTAATGAAAATCCGTTACCTTAAATAGAATGTAGTTTAAGCTCTTTGATCGAGACACACATTTAAGCATTCATTTATGTGATAGTATACATTCGTTTGGAACACGCAGTATAGAATTTTTTTTTATCTTCACATAATTTTATATGTATTTATCTATTTATCAGCTTCCTAACTTCGGATTCTGGATGACATTACTCGTATCAATGCTTCACGGTGGTCAATTTGACACCGAAGATACTTGTCGTTCGGTACATAGTATCTACTGGCAGTGATTCTTTTTTTAATTTTTACCATCGAGTATGTATCTCTTCTTGTGGACATTTTGTCTCAAAAGACATATGTCGCTCACCTCGTATTGATGAAATATTTTGACACTTATATTTGCCATGATTTTATCTTCTTGTTATTGGTGTATAATCTTTATGGAGAATATATGGGTGTTAATTTGGAATCATGATATATTTTTCAATTTGAGTAAGGACTCAAATGTAACCTGTAGCCACATGACACCTGATCAAGTCTCTGGATTTTGCGGGTGCCCGTGTTTGACCAATATCTATTATATTTGTATATTGACCTCTGACCTTCCTAGCCATTACCTCTTTGGTATGTGTATTTTAATATCATTTAAATCCCTATTGATTAAGAGATAGATATATTTCAGCGATATCTCTAGACATGGGAACCATTTTTAAAATGTGTGTAAGAGCCTTTAGTTTCGGTTTTCTTTTCTTTGTCCATTATGTTTGTCTATCATTATGTGCAGGACAGTAAATTTGCATCATCAGCATGTTTGCGAACATGTTATCATTATTTTAATCAATGTCTAAAAGTAATTATGCAAAATGTAGTATGGGGTTACGGCAACGCCTGTCAAAAGTCATGTCAATGATAAAACTAGTCGGCCATTTTGTTACTGCTTAAAGCTTTAACATATCTCAGTGACATATTTCGAGTTATCACGAATGAAATCAACTTAATGATTAACAACTGTTAAAATTTGTTTTTTCTTGAACTTTCGGTGACATCATAATTATAGATAATCATTTTACCCTATGTTTGGATCATTTGTGGCATCATTTTATCAAATTTTGATAGTTCATTTTGATTTGATACCTACAACCTTGTTGTCAAATGTCAGTATCTGACATAGTGAAATACAACGAAATATACACCAATGATATTCAATCACAAAAATAATTTAACAAGAAATATGTTTTCAAGAGAGTTGTAAATTGGTAAACCAGAAAGAAATAAAGAAAATATGTACCAATCTTCCTTTACTCGTATTGACTCGTAATTAATTAAAACTTTAGGATATGATACCAGTGCGAGCATAACATCGTACAAATACATAAATGTGTTTGTTTATTACAGTGTGGAAAGACCAATATTGAATATTATGTACGGAATGACACCGACGTTGTGAGTTACTAATTAAATTACATTAGGTCACTCCCGAATTACCCAATTATTGTATATCCCTACTGTGGAAATCACAGACAAATTCTGTGTCATCATATATTGATAACATTTTCATATCATATTGAGCGTTCTATCCCACGCCAAACATCCTTTTATTTATTCTGTTTGTAAATTAGCCGTATTTTTTTCTCGACATATTTATCTACATCCAGCAGTAAAGTCTTTGACCTGATGAAAATTGTGTTAGCATAAATGTACTTCATTACGAAAGTGATGATTCTACATCAATGTCAATTGTCCGTGTGTGACATTTCATGACGTTTTATCTGACTCCAGATCATTTAAATCCGATCATTGTCTGTTATTTTAATTATGTGTCTGGGGTAAACGTGGAATGAATAGTGTATCATGTAACAATTATAGCACCCCAAAATAACATTAATGATATAACCCTAGGTTTTCGCAGTTTAACATAAATTTTCTCCAATTAAACCAGGGTTTCCTCAGTTATACCTAGTTTTTCTACTGTTTATGATTTTTCCAAGATAAACTGGGTTTATCTAATCAATATGATTTCAGTGTAGCAATTTTAATTCACTAAAGAAAAACTAGGTTTTAATGAGAAAACCTAGGTTTAACTGCACCAGAATCACATAAACAAACGTTTATGTTATTTTGACGCTGTTAAACCTATTTTTTCTTAGTTAGACCTAGGTTTCTCAATTAAACTAGGTTTTTCCCCCGAGAAAAAAATAGGTTTTACTCGTTTTTATGATTTTGGCGCATTTAAATGTAGTTTTTCCCCAATTGATGTGTGTTTATGGGGTTTGACTGAAAAAAATAGCTTAAACTAATAAAAATTATATTGGCGTGTCTTTAAAAATGTAAAATGCTATTTTACTCGTTACGATTGTTTTGTTCTGTTGTACTTATCCCCAAATCTTTGTTTCGGTCTACCGTTATCATATATGACACCTATGCCATAAGAACACACGAACATGCAGTATATGTTAAGTACAGCATTTAATTGTGAGTTTCCTATTTTACCAACGGTCAACTTGATTTGGAGTCTGAGATTTCTGGATAAATAATTATACATAATGGCCATTTCCACATAAATGTCCTTTACTAACCTTTTTCATTTTACCGAATACCTGTAAACGGGGTCTCCATGGCATAATGATTAGAACATCGCTCTCTAATCCACGATGTCATTCACTTCTGGTCAGCGGAAGGCCAGTGGTTTCTTCCCGGATACATTGTAACTGGACTCTCTCCTTCACCTTCAAATATTGGCCACCATATAACTAAAAACACAATTAGTTGGATATAAAACACCATTGAAAACAAAACAAAAACCTGCTCACTTGGTGCAGTGTTATTGTAGGTTAATATACAACATATGCAATATGTAAAAACAAAAGTACATCTTCAAACGTATATACCGTTAGGAGAGGCCCAGAATATGGTTAACACTGGACAAACACGGACGTTTGGGCAATCTAGAGGTTTGAGTGGAATTCCCTGCCTATGAGTATTTGTTAATGATACATCAAGACCACCAGTGTTATATCTGTCAAGAGCTATGAAAACTTTCACTTCTCAAGACCACCATATGCATATCTGTTAGCATACTAAGCGATAAAAACACTCTGCTATTAGTACCACCAGAACGATGAAGTCAACAATATCAAGACCACCGCATTTATCTGATTGCATACTAAGCAATGAAAACACACTGATATAGGAACCACCAAAATGGTGCAGATGATGAAGGCAACAATATAAAGACCACCACATATATCTGTTAGCATACTAAGCGATGAAAATACTCCAATATTAGCACCACCAGAATGTTATCTGCCAGATGATGAAGATACAAATATTTAGACCACCACAGGAGTTTTTGCAATGTAAACGACGGAAATATTCTTATATCAAGACCACATATACTCATATGTAAGCATACTAAATAATGAAGACGTTTAGAATATCAAGACAGATGCATGTTAGCATAAAAAGAGATGAAGTTACTCCGATATCGAGAGAACCGGATTTATATATGTAACCATAATAATTTATGATTGCAAATATATATAAATACTACAAAATTACATCTGTCAGGGGACTAAATGATATAGACATTTCAATATCAAGACTGTCAAATTTAAACTTTGAATAGTGTTTTTACGCCACACTCGACAACTCTTCAGTTATACGGTGAACGCCAGTTTTTATTGGTGGACGATTGAGTCCAGTTACATTGTACCCGGGAAGAGACCGTCGGCCGTTCGTAAGAAAACAGGCAAACTTTCTCACAAAAATTTAGTTGAGGTTTCAGCGGAGCTCGAAACTTCGCTGACTCGAAGTGAGCGACTTCATTGTTAAAAGTACGACGCTCTAACCACTCAGCCAGCTACCATCAGCCCTTAAAGACTGGCTAGAATACATACAGACATCACGAGCCCCCTCTCCTGAAAATATTATTACTATATCAAGTGGTTCGCTGTGTATATTGTAGAATTAAGAACTGACGTTTAAACACATATTTCTGTGTACAATGTACATGGATTGAAACCTCAACAAAATAGACAACAGTGTTTTGTAAATGTTCTTTGTTAATAGTGCATGTGGATCTAAACCATTGTAATAATGCCTCTTACATCATGTACACACAGCATGTATGATGTTTCCAGTACGAACATCGTTCTCGATTTACGTTCAAAGGATATAAAAAATACATCTTTCACAAGTTTAAATGTCCGGAAAATGACTTCTCGCCACTGCTATTTTTGTAAAAAAAAATTCAACATTGTTCATGTAAACTGTCCTACAACTAGCTTGTACATATGGACTATATCTGTCATTTGACGTATGCGTGTTTTGTGTATTACTAAATAAGAACTTTAAATTGTCTTTTTATGTAAATACATTAATTGCCTGACCAATTTACCTTTGTTTACAAGTTTTTGGCGTTAATTATCACCTAGAACGTTAATATTATGGATATGGGTATGGATAATTTTGCATTAAACCTCAATGCTGAGAGAGAGAGAGAGAGAGTTAGAGAGAGAGAGAGTTAGAGAGAGAGAGAGAGAGAGAGAGAGAGAGAGAGAGAGAGAGAGAGAGAGAGAGACAGAGAGAGAGAAACAGAGAGAGAGAGAGACAGAGAGAGAGAGAGAGAGAGAGAGAGAGAGAGAGAAGTAAAACTGATTCCGATATGCTACCTAAAATACTACAATCTTAAAAGTTGAATTACTTGTTTTCTTTTTTTCACACATTTAAAACCGAAATAATGAAATGTAATAATGGTTGTATTTATCACAGGAAGCAATTTTTTGTTAAAAGGAATAGTTGACTATTTGTCATTTGATCTATCGTTTACGTTGTGAACACAGTTCAAGGACTTTTTCTCTTAAATAAGAAGCATTCCGTGGTCATTCATGAAACATTTAACACAACTTATTTTGTTTTTAATGTCAACATTGTTATGTCATTGTGTTATGAAAGGTTCTGTATTAAAATCAAAGGAGCATTAGCTGTATTTTTTAAAAAAAAAAAAAAAAAACTTTTCTTCTTATCTTTATTGATATACAAAAAAAAGAGATATACACAGGCATAGAAATTCTTAACTTATACTTTTTTTAAATTGCTTGAGAAACCAAGTTTGGCAATTATTCACTTGTAATTGATTAATTCAATCTTACTTTTTGTATATGCATACCACACTGGACTGACCTTATTTTCGTAAACTATATAGGAATACAAAAGGTTTTCGCCTATGTATAGCTATTATTTGTTATTGTACATCAAATACAGGTAGTAAAAGTAGAAAAAAGTCGAAATAATGGTTTTGGTCAACACAGCTTATGTCCCTTTATATTGAATGTAGTATTCAGTTATTTGCTTAATGATCTCAAATATATCATATTCTTGTTTATTCCTAGCTTTTCATCATCTTTTATAGAATCTTCAAATAACATTTAAATTTTTCAAATTTCAGATATACTAGCGGCTCTCTGTATATCAGAACATTCATTTGTGATTGTGTCGATAAGACGTTCTACTCAGAGGTATACAATTATCTCTACACTGGAAGCACAAACATTTCAAATAATTATTGAAACTGCATTTTGACTGAATTCCTGGAACGACAAGTTTGAGAGAATCTTTGGAAAAATCACAATTAAGTGGTACGTTGTTTGCCTGAAATTTGTTTTCAATAGAGTATAATGTTTTTGCATAAGAACCTACTTCACGTAACACATACAAACACTCCTTACACAAAATTCTAAGTATTGAGGTCTCGTTTGCAGCGTGAAAATAACACTTTTTAACAGGATGTACTTAGCATAAATTTGCAGAAATAGATCTTTAGATGAAATTGGATAAGATATCTTTGCATCACAAGTATTTCACAATTTTGAACATAAACTGGTATCCCTGTCTATTATACCCTTCACTTTATTTCCTGTTTTTGAGATATTCTGTTTATCATCTCATCGTTGACTTTGGTCCTCTTAAAGAAAAACAAATTGATGTAGAAACAAATCAAAATTCCATGTATGTTATTCATTTTATGAATTCAATTTTCCAATAAACAGGTTTCGTATGGTCAAAACTTTTATTTTTGTACCTATGGATTCACCAAGGAAACACAACATAGTAGAAGAATTTCAGACACATCAAATGCATATGATTGCTTGCGGTTTAACGCGTTTACCATAATGTAACCTGAGCCGGAACCATAGCCTATTTTGAGAAGGAAATGGTTGCCAATGATTATGACAGTTACGAGTTAAAAGAAACAATTTTAATCTGACATCTCATTGCATTTGAAATGTACATGCTATATATACACACTAGGAATTGTCTCATGTTGCATCACAGTAAATAATGAACTACTTTGAAAAAAAAACATTAATTATATTCCCACATTCATCGCATCTTTTTGTTTTATCACTACAGTTTTATCATATCTTATACATAAATTCCTATAATTTCTATATATTAAAATGGTATGAACAGTGTAAAATATATCCAAAACCAGATAAATGTGTCTTCATTTTACTTTCGATATTGTTCATACAAAAATGTTAATGATTTTTTTCTATCTGCGTGTGAAGTTTGATTTTATCAGCTTCGTTCTGTAAAAGTTCTTCCGACTTCTGACTTTCTGACACTTTTGACCTTCATTTGAGACGAGGACATGGGTTTTGTAAACCACGTGATAACATAGACGTTTAAACTGTAGTACAACGCCATATTTCGGAAATAAGACGTCATGGTTGTCCATGTAACACTTAAAACCTATGCTATCGTCAATTTACACTTTGTCTTTCATGAACTAATATCAAAGGAAATGTATATGACATTAATGAAATATAAATAGATTCTAAGCAAAACTTACTGACCATTACTACAATTCACTCACAGCAATAGTATACACTGTTATTATCATTAATTCAGTATTCAAAGTATGATGGGGGCCTCCGTGATCGGGTGGTTAGAGCATCTCGCTTCGAAACATGAAGTCTCTCACTTCCAGACAGCACAGGCTCGAGTCCCGCTGCTTTTTGTGAGAAAGTTTCCCAGTCACTTGTGGAAGGCCGCTGGTCTCTTCCAGGATGCATTGTAACCGCGTTCTCTCCTCCACCTATAAAACTGGTCACCATCTAACTGAAAAAATGTTGAGTTTTGACGTAAAACACTTCAAAATTCATATTTATATTATGACATTTTTTAATTCTGAAATTCGAAATGAAATGGAACGGCGGTTCAACAAGATAGATCCAATATGTAAATATGTATTAAGTCCAGGGTTATGATCAATAAGGACAAACATCAGGATTAGGACCAGACCCGAATGGCTTAAAACTTAACATCTATTGGTATTTCTAACTACGTGTATTTATACAGGAAACAGCAAGGAACAAACATACATAATGTTTGTTACATTTTATTAATTGTTTAATCTATTTTTATAGTGAAAATTGAAGTTGATTATTTGGATTGATGATGTTCCTGAAATATCAGTGAAGATGATACCTGTGACAATGTTTCTATAGTAACCACATTTATTCAATTTCACAATATGTTTCTTTTAAAATAACATCGTAAAAATTTGAATAGTTTGCTATATATTCATTTATTGTTTTTAATCGTTTCGTTTTGATTTGTCAGTTTTTTGTTAAATATTTCCCAATGCTAGGGCTAGGGAGTCATTTTTTTAATTCAAAGATGTCTCGTGTAAAGTAATCGTTCTGTTATCGATATAAATACATCAGTGCATGTGATTAAAATATATTCTTAATTACCTAAACCAAACATATCAAAAGCCTGTAATTAGCTTTGAATCGAGTGGAAAAACACAAACTGAGAAACTAAAAAAATAAATCGTTTCTTTTCTATTTAATTTTACATCGTGAAAGTTCGTAATCGTCATTAGGAAGCCCTTGGAATAATTTGAAGGACAGTTAACACTATTTAAATTCGAAAATTGTCTAAAGCTAAGAAAATCATTTTTTACAGTGGTTACTCTTAGACGGATTTCGGCTATACTTTTAGAGATATTATTTGGCCTTGTATGATACCACTTTATCTTTAGAAAATACACATACTTTTCAAATTGGAGCTCAACTGATGAAGTCTAATTGACAGAAACGATATTGTCTTGAGCATTATAACTTTGGTATCATGTTTATAATATATCTTAATCAACATAGGCGACACTTGCACAGTATCTACGGATATTAGATGATAAAAAACCGTATGTCTTCGATACCCTGTCTTAATAGAAACATTGATATCTACTGTATCAAAAGATCGATCCACCAGACTACATGAAGTAGGCAAACAATGTTTCACAAACCAAGAACTTAATTTGTCGTACCAAGAAATCAAAATCAATAAATAGTGATGGCGACTGCGATACTGTTTAGACAGTCATGTTTCTCAGATAGATAGATAGATAGATAGATAGATAGATAGATAGATAGAGAAAGAAAGAAATCGAGTTCAGTGATAAACACTCTACCACATTTCTAGACGGATTAATGAGAGTAACAAATCATATTTAAATATTATGAAGATCATAAAAAGTTATTTAAGAAGTATATACATTTACCAAAGTATACTATGTTTTGGAAAGAAGGAGTTCAATTGTCGGTTTTTCACAAAACAGTATGATATGGCAAATATCGTCATTGTTCGTTTGTGACATTCCATGCGAGTGTACAGTTTACAGTGTAATATTATATATTTATTGCCCTTATTGTAGGGAGACATGAGGATTTGTTTACCCAAGGCAAGTCATATTTCCCGAGGGCGAAGCCCGAGGGGAATATAAATTGCTGCGGGTATACAAATCCTCATATCTCCCTACAACCAGGGCTATAAATTGTTTATTATACCGAAATACAGAATCAATAAAGATATAAAAATTTCAGATACCAAAGTATAAATCAATAGAATGTCCAGGACACAGATACAAATCCGGTAAAAATAGACAAACACGGACCTCTGGAAACCAAGAGGTGGGATCAGGTGCCATGGAGGAGTAAGCATCCCCTGTCGACCACTGTCAAATAAGATGCATGTGTTTTCGCATGAGGGAGACATGACGTACGCGAGGTAAATATGACGCATGCGAGGGAGATATGATGCACGCGAGGGAAACATGAGGTGTAGTCTCCCTGAAACGTGACGGCTCTCAACCAATCCATGACTGTGTCTTATTAATAAGGTATAATAGTGCGGGTTTTTTTAATTATCTGATATAAAACCGGATAACTACGTTTATTGACCAGACCTATAATCTTCAGCTTTGTATTTTATAATTAATGACAGATTAATTTCCAAAACAGCCCAAAATTAAAACATTATTAGTATACTAACTTGAAAGCATGTCATGTTATCTAATTGTTCCATATACATCAATTATGAACGGGTACTATCGCGGATTGCTAGGTCTAAACATGAAGTTGAAGAGGTCCGTAAAGGTGTCTCAAAGGTGAAAATGCCTATCTATTTATTTTAAAATATCTACAGTAAAACCTTGTTATAAAGCCCCTCGTTTCATTTGCCACCTCGCTTTAAGCCACAATGTTTTGAATTCCACGTTTCCAATTTTCAATATAATTTCATTTAAGATTTCCTTCAAACTATCGCCAAACTCCTTTATAATGCCAATTTTGGCTGAACAATATTTAATGGCAGTATAAAGGAGTTTCACTATATTTATTTATTCTTTGTATTAAGACTAAATAAATTATGAAGCACAACTTGAAATAAAACAACCCACTCCCTTGTACACATTGGCGCATATATATAGTATTTTATGCTGACATGCGCAGGTGATTATATTAAACTTCCATACCGTGCTCTTCTTTGATATAAATTTGTTCTTTGTCACCGTTCTAAAATAAGTTAAGAAGTTGGTTACGCTGGAGACATTTGGGCAGCTTGTGCGTGTTATATTTTAAATGTGTATTTGTTAATATGCTACGTCTTACAGATGTAATAATGAAAATTTACAAATGTTTTTTTTTATTGTTGACAGTACAGTTTTATTGGAACTCTAATAAAAACAACTCTAAAAATGCAATTACTCATTTTCTCCGAAAAAAATGCTTTTTTTATTTTACATATGGTTATAAAATACATCATTTTTTAAATACAAGTCCAAATTTATGTATTATGTATTATTATTATTATTATTGTTATTATTATTAATATTATTATTATTATTATTATTATTATTATTATTATTATTATTATTATTATTATTATTATTATTATTGTTATTATTATTATTATTATTATTATTATTATTATTATTATTATTATTATTATTATTATTATTATTATTATTATTATTATTATTATTATTATTATATTGGATGGGGTTTATTCAGTAGGTAGGGGTTTATATTTATGAATAATTCAAAACCAAAACCATTTTACACTGGATGATCAATTTGCCAGCTCAGAATTTTTGCACACAGATAATTTACTATGCAAACAAAATGCTAACAAATGAGAATGGTGCATTAATTCAAAACCGTATTGTAGTACTGGAAGGTATATAGTTACATATCATTAGAATGACATAAATTCTGTACAACACAATTTCATTTCATCGCGATGTAAATAGACCTCCATTTATGTATGTAAAACACCTATGTAGTCTTATGTCAATTGTTGACATTCTCATTGTATGAATATATCTAAAGTAAATGCATATAATCATGCATTGGTTAAACAGCTTTTTGTAACTTTAAGTAACCCTTCGAGATACTATTTCCTTGTTGATTACCCTTAAAATCTTCCAGAATACCGAACTTACCTGACAAGGAATGGGAATTTATTAGTTTGCAATATACCTTTCTCCATGAAGATTAACATGTAAATATATATCTCGTGTTATACCCTATGTATAATTGAAGATCAAATTATTTTATGTTTGTATTTTCTATGTTTCTATATTTTTTATTCCTTATATAAAATAGACCACTAACGTAGACATTTCCTCCTACGTTTTGAAAATATACGTTGTTTGCAGGTTAGTTTAGCTTTGTAATTATCAGATAAAAATTCTACAATCCGAGCCATAAATCTCCTCTTTTGTTCCAAGTGTCACACGATTTAGACGATACCCGACCGCATTGGCGAATAGGAACAAACATATGGTTTTTTAATTGTTGTGTTTATGGTACAGAACTTCAAAGAATCTAAAATTGCTTTCTTTAAAGGCATAAGCAACTCGATGTACAAGATTCTATGAAATAGCATTAAACGTAAAACATGTTCTCTTGATCATTATTACAGACAAGTCATTAATAGTAATTGCAACAAAACAGGGTCAAAATTGTCTGACCTGATTAACAAATGATGTCAATTATCAGATATAACAAAACAGTTTTATTTATATTCTTCTACCATACATACAATTTAACAACACAGATACTAGGTTATAAACATTTACTTCAATTAACGAGCTTTAATTTTCTTTACGCCGACATTAAACCTTGTACAAATAAGACTGATTTCTTATAATTCTGCTCATATAAATTTTGGAGAGCATGCATGAACAAAAACACATCATTTTCCGTTGCTTTAACAGATGGTTCCTAACTAGTAATACCAAAGAATCTTCAATTACAAACGTTTTGATTAAGTTTTGTAGTAACTGTTTGGTGCAATAAACGTGTTTTAATTGCGATCAGGTTTAGGTACGGCCAAGCAAAATCCTTTAATGAGCAATAATGCAACATATGAAGTCCCTCATATAACCACGCTAACTACTCTAGCATACAGGATGATAAAATATATACAATAATCTGATTGGTTAGAGGAAATTGTGATCACCTGTTTGTGTAATTTTACATGGTGTTGGTTGCTGCACATGAAAATTGAAATCATGATGTTTCACTTTGGCTTACATTTTATCCTGTTCTCAAAGTAGGTTTAAATTAAAAACCTGCAGCAGAAATAAGAAGTGATTTATTTTTTATAAAACAATCTCTATAAGTGTAACAAAGACCATCTATATGATGAAATTGATTACAGTACGATTGCATCATCATAATTAGTCGGGTAATTTATATTACGTAATGTCCCACTTTATTTATATTGAAATTGGGATGTGCAAAATGCTTGTATCGTTACTTTTCCTCAGTTTCTCTTTTTAACATACACTTTCGCACAGGTGGGGATATACATATATACATAGACGCACGTACATCCACCCACACAAAAATATAAACAGAAGCACAAAGATTGTCCCTTTTTCTAGCTCAGATATGCATTGTATGAAAAATAATTTCCTTCAATGTATCAACGAAAGGAGTTGTATATATCAGGTAAAGTCCGTGGGGTTTTCTTTTAGTATGGATGGTAAACGGTTCGTATACACTACCTTCCTGTTGAATGTATGGACATAACATGCGCGTGCTTGTGTGTCTATTTATCAATTACACATACACCATACATTACAAACAAGCATGTTATAAACTTAAATGTGCGTGCATGCGTGTGCATGCACCTGTATGTGTGCGTGTGGGTGTTACATGGGACCTATGATTAAAGAAAATGCCACTGTTATTTTTGTAAGGTGAATCCGTAATATTTTTATTACAGGACATATACTCTTTTTGTTGTCAACAAATTTACTGATTTGCAATGATATTGAATGTTTCTTCCAAACTGATGTGCAGTCAACATTTTTATTTCATGTACAAAAGAAAAAAATGTCATTGTAAAAGTGTGTTTGATATAATATTATTCACCAGCACTAAACATACATACGGTCGGTAGATTAAATGGAGAGGTATATATACGTCCTCAGTAATTCTGTTATTTAGTTTCAAATTAAATTAGACATTTAAATGTGTTCATCTGAAGAAGTGCTTATTCATCAGGTTTTTCAAATCTAAATAAATGGTAATGAACTCAAGTAAAGAAGAATGAATGAATTTTAACTTAAAGGGATTGAAACGAATTTGTACGAATTTGAATTTTACGTTCCTTTCTTTGCCTTACATTAAGCATTTGTTCTTCTACATAATAAGTATGAAATTTCTTTTATTTTGTTTTAAGTACAATTGTTAAAATCACATTCTAAGATCACATATTACAAAGTCTAGTAAAATGACAAAACGAATATGTAGTGATGTTTATGTAAATGAAACGGAATTAATTTATTTAATTAAAGTATATAGAAATAGTAAACAGGTTATTACTTGAAGTGCATTGCTGATGGTCTGAACAGTGCAACTCCGTTCAAAGGGAAACAATCAACAAACTCGAAACAATGATAATCATGCATCTCGGCTTTATTTTAATCATTTACCATTCTAATTAAAACAAAAGACATCAAAGACATGAAATAAGACATAAATCTGTTGTTGACTTAGATCTTCTTCGTATAAAATGTTTTGGAATAATACCTCTAAAGCATTTACATTCACGGAGATTCAGTTTTCATACACTGCTTCTATGGTTTGTTTGAATTTAACCTAAAATGACAAAAAGCTTTACTTTAACATGTATGCGAGTTCATATTATGAATAGCACCTGCAAAATGAAGTAGCTCAAACTCTTAGCTTCTTTCGTATACTTAACATTCTTAGTATATATAGACCGACGGCAATTTTATCATCAAAGATTTAGTCAAGGTAAAGCAAGGCTGTTAATCTACTCAACTCGCAAAATCTTCTAAACTTTAATAACGTTTTTATCTGATACTGCCTGGGTCCAAAATCTTTCCTTGGACTCTTTGAACTACATTTTTGTCATTGATTGTTAGAAAATTCCAGTGCGCCTCTAACACATCTAAAACTCACTTTTACCACGTCGAACTTTGTCCTGGTATTAATAATAAATACAATTTCACATGCCATATTCAGCTTGACAATTTCTCTTATACAGTTACACAATGAATACCAATTCCATCTTATAACTTTATCTTTTAAAATGTGCTAAAGATTTCAGATGAACTGGTTTTAAAGTATTTGGCATCTGAGTTATATTGCACAGCTTTTCTGTTTGAAAAATGTTTGCTATACTTATGAATTTTCTCATCAAAATATATGATTATTTTCTAAAAATCGGTCGTTATGGTTTTGTGACAGTGACTCTAACCCAAAAAGAGGAAGTTCCGGGTTAGAATCTCGCTTCAGACCAGACTCTTTCTCACAGCCATTGGCACAGAATATTTAATATTGCAATATTGTTCTAACATATACCTTGATAAACCAATGTTAAATGATAGATATATATTTAGTTCAGAGTCAAATTCTAAATGTTTTAACATTGCACACAAATGGTTCCCAATGATATATTTCACTACTATGATAAAGTATACACCCATACTCAAAATTTCTTTCGATTCCATTGATATTCTTCATTGAGCTAAATTACAATCTACATTCTATAATTATTTCACATGTGTATGATTAAACTATATTTTCAAATGAGTTATCACAGACACTTAAATTACATATTTTAATCTAAACATTTGGTTTCATATAAAAATCTGATAGACAATAAATCAAATCTGCAGCATGTATTGGATGGAAGGAATAAGAGGTTATCCCCCCTTTTACTCTTAAGACCGGATAATCAGACACATTTTCAGAGATAGTAATACACGAATTTACTGGTAGCAGAAATAATTTTAATTTCTTTTACCTTTGAAATCTACTACGTATATATCATGGTGATTAAATCTCCAGTTGTCCTTTTGAAGTGGATCCTCCTTGATCGAGTGGTTAGAGCATCGCGCGTTGAAACATTAAATATCTCACTTCTGTTCAGCACAGGCTCGAATCTCGTTAGAAGCTAAGCTGATTTTTTGTGAGAAAGTTTGCCAGTTTACTTCCGGAAGGCCGGTGGTCTCTTCCTGGGTACATTGTAACCGAGTTCTCTCCTCTACCATTACAAACTTGCCGTCATCATATAACGGAAAAATTGTTGAGTGTGTCTTTAAACACTATTCAAAATTCAACAGAAAATCCTGTTAAAATAGTTTCTATATCACATTCGATAAATAATAACTCTATTAGAATGCAACAGCGCTCTCTCTCTACTTTGCGATGATTAAAAAGTGAATATGGCTTTCGTAAGAAATAAAACGATAATAGACATCCAGAAATCCATATCAACTGTAATTGATATATAAATAAAGATCTATATAAATGCATGTGAAATAGTATTGAATTTCACATAAATCTCTATAGTTTATCTTTACGTATATGAAGATAAGGATTAGAGTACAAAGACGCAGACAGGGAAGAGACGCGGAGGTGTGAAAGTAGGAGGCGTATTGTCCATCTTTCACGTAATGATATACATATACAGAAAAAGTAAATATCTCTTCAGATTACAATTTAAATAAAATCTATTTTATAGCCGCACTTTTAAAGATTAAGACAGCTTTTTGCATATAAAATGAAAGATACAGATTGAAAGAACTTGGTATCATTTAAGAGTGCGAGTGAAGCTATTACTAGCAACACTAGATGCCATCTTATTATTTAATGTTACGTTCAGGTTCTTCTTATCATAATATCTGATACCATAGCATTGATTTAATTGCTGTACCAAGGTTCAAATACTCACTGCTATTGAATCAAATGAGGAAGATATTCGGCTTTGATGACAAAATGTGAATTTTATAGGTATTATTTTACATGGATTTTACATCATCTGAATCAAAATGCCTTAATCCAACAACACTCTCATTTAAGAAACAACACAGAAACCCTTACATTGTTCTTTGAAATATAACAGGTTATACCTGTACATATATTCGTTAAAAAAATCCTTTGAGTTTTTTGTTAACCAAATTTATTTTTTTTTTTTTTTCAAAAAAGTAAAAATGTAATTAATTGTTGTTTTTATTTTTTGTAAAATATCTGGTAAATCAAAAACTGAAAAATTTATACTTTTTACTTTAGTGTTTACTAATATTTCCCCAGAATTCTGTAAAAGTAAAAGCTAAGTAATCTGATTATTCAAAAATACGCCAAATAGTACATTACCTGTAATATTGATGAATTCTACTTACTGATGCGCCTACAGTAAACATATCTTAAGGTGAGTTTTCGGCGTGAATCACGTTAATGATACAATGCTAATCTTTTTGTGATGTTTATTTCATTGCTAATTCTGTGAATATAATCATTGGATGCACGAATAATGAATTGATGTCAATTTTAGAGCCTTAAAATTTATAATAAAATTTCCTCAGTTACCTTTGCACGAAGACATCACTGCATAAATTTACTGCATATTCCTAAATTCATGCTAACGGCAGAATGGATCTGATTAAAACTATTGTTGAGTGTATCTAGTGTATTTGTTATAGCGGTGTTCTGGATCCTAATTCAGTTTAAAATCCATCGTTATTTTCTACAATGTCATCTAAATTGATAAACTGGCACTTTCTCAAGTTCAGTATAAGCATGTCTACACATGTGAATAATGGTAGAAAATGTTGTAAGTCACTCTAGAGTTGAATAAAAACGAAGAACCAATAGATAATCCATTGGAATACGACCGGGTGGGACCAGGTGTCAGGGTCGCGTGTCTGCTACGAACGTCACAAATGTTTCATCGATACACACACACACACACACACACACACACACATATATATATATATATATATATATACACACACACACACACACATATATATATATATATATATATATATATATATATATATGTGTGTGTGTGTGTGTGTGTGTGTGTGTGACAGGTTCTTTGAATTTTAAAAGACGAATAACTTTTACATTCATTACATCGTTTATTATACAAGAAGGTGACCATATAAATGAACTTATTTACACGTATAAAATTTAGCATTGAACGCTAAAACATATTTCCTGTTCTGATGCAATCATCTGAATGTCGTAAGTTAGTTAAAATGCAGGAAAACTCATACAAAACTTGCTTAGCCACTCTCATACTTGGACATAACAACTCTCGACCAACAAAATACGAATACGTAACATCACGTGACATAACAATTTAGACAAAAGAGCACATAACATACAGTGACGGACTAACAACAGGTAAACAATAATTTACTGCGGACTTAAACGGAGACGAATACTGACAGACAAATTAATTAGAAAATATTAAAATCATTAATTAAATATAATTAATATTTTATCCCTATTACATATATATATATACGTACACATAACACACCCATACATACACGATTCTCAGTCCGGTATTGTTCTATTTGTTATTCGATTTAATTTATTGATATATTTCATATTCAAATTCTCTTGTAAACATTACAACTTCTCTACCAACGTTAGATACGGTGAATAAAATCTTACTTACGGTTTTCCGAGTAGTGTGGTTTTTTTTCGTTGGAGAGGTTCTCTTCGTATCTTTGTCCTTGAAATATTGTGTTTCAAAAACATCATAAAACCACTAATAAAACATTTATTATATGACAGACCACATCCTCTAATAAAATCCATGTTTATGTTTATTTCATAGTTCGACCACCGCCTGATCATCAGGAGCTACTTTATATTACGGTATGTAAGGAAGGTACTTCATTTATTATGAAGATTGTAAAGGAATTGCTCTCAACAAAATGTTATTATTAAAATGCCTTAGCTATCAAATAGTTCATTACCCTCAATGCGTCCGGACATAAAAACATTTTCGAACAAAAGATATTGATCAGCGGTTGTCCAAAGTATATATCTTATTAGTTAATAAGGAGAGGTTTTTACAAACCGATGTAAAATGCATATAAAAGGGTGATAAAACTGAATCGTAAAACAGTTTTCTTAGTATGCTATTATTATTAATATTATTATTATTTTGTATGATGCAGTTATGTTTTTCTCTTGCTGAACTTCCCCAGTGGTATAAAAAATGAGTTTATGAAACCGTTACGTTACCACCCAAAAGAATATGATCAATAACAAAAATTTTAATATAAAATATTTGGGTAGGATACCGCCATTCAAATTTTAAACCTCTCAAAAGCTATGATATTTATTTCAAAGTGGATACTCTTACGGGGATTTGCAACACATTTAGATTCACTGTTTGGCCTTGTACGATATGACGTTGTATTTCGGAAATATACATTTACATTAAGTTCAAGCTCAGCTGATAAAGTCTAATTGACAGAAACGATCGTCTTGAGCAGTTGTTTTGGCTTCTTATAAAATTGTAACTTTGTTATTCTTAATTATATCTATATATAGGTTTTGAGTCATTCAAAATAATTTTAGTTGGTATGAATTATAGACTCAAAATTATATCATACAGGCTGAATAAAATTTGTCTGTTTCTATCTTACGGTTTGTCAATTAATAATGATAATTTCCATACTAATATTCCAGTGAATTACGTATAAAAGACACCACAGAATAAAGCATAAACGGTTCTAACTTAAACATTTTACTTCCTGCAGACTTTAACAACAAAACTAAACGACAAACGTGATTTGGTTTCCCTATCGTCAACTTACCCTATGCAAATGAAAGCTCCATGGACGGGTGGTTAGAGTATCGCGCTTTGAAAACTATTAAGTATCTCGACTCCAACCAGAGGGAGTTCACGTCGCACTGGAACTAAGTTAATTTTGTGAGAAAGTTTGCCAGTTTACTTGCGGATTATACATAATGTGTAAGGGTAAAATTCAATATGAATAAAGTAAGTATGATTTCTTTCTTTCTTAATTTCTGAATTCATTGTCTGAAAAAGGGTAATAATTCGCCCATGGATACCTACACATTTGATAACAAGAAGCTTTTAGTAAGATGGTTTCACTATTTAAGTCGTCAGAACCTAAAAGGTATTCTTCATCCTCCATATTTTCCCGTTATTCATATGTACATCTCTCAAAAAGGACACTGGAATGTTGTACGGTTTCTCACGTAGCAAAAGGGAGATAACTCTCACACAATGTAGAGTATTTTAAACTTCAAGAAATAAAAATCGAGGTAAAGTTTGAAACATCACATATATAAGAAATCTTACAGCATGAAAATAATGTTTAAAGTTTTATTATCAATAACATATTACATTAATTTGTTCTCAGTACAGATAGGTTTTTTTTTGTCCAAGACTTTGACCTCTTCTTCTGTCACATGCTTGTGTTTGTGGCCGACACTAATTGACTTGTTCCGTTCCCCTAAGCAAAATATCATGAATCTGTAAGACAAAATATGGAGGCATTTATATATGGAACTTTTCAATAAAAATAAAATTTTGATGAACCAAGTTTTGTGACATCATTGTGGAACATTGTTTGAAAAAATATTTAATAATCATTAATTCATAACTTTACTGATTATGTTTTGTTATGATAGAGTAAAGTGACAAAAATACATTGATGTCTTTTATATATAGATCTTATTTAGTCATTTTGTGAAAGTTATCTTAATTAAGCTTTTTCTGCTACATAAGAAAACAAAATACCTGGACATGTGGAGGAGCTGATAACGCATACATTATCGAGTCTACAATATCATCAGATTCCATACACTGCAATGGATACAATTTCAAACGATCTAGTGAACAGTGTTATTAGATACAATTATTCAATAACACGGTTCATAAATAAAAAAAATGATTGCACGAATAAATTAAGAACGTTATGATGACAAATTCAAACCATATGCAAAATTATAATCAAACGAATGTTGATAGGTTTATTAACTGAACTAGCTGATAAGTATGGCGGTCGTTGTTATTGTCTTGTTGCCCTGTTATCTACAGACAACAAAACCAACACTAGGATGTATTATCTGAAGTCAGATTATTTTGTGTCTTTCTCTTAAAGACGCCCTTTCACAAAATCGGATTTTATTGTGTTTATGATTTGATTATACAGTATCAATACTAATGGTAACACAAATCATTCTAACATTATGTACGATACACAGGGTGTGAAGCTATGCAAACCAATGCGAAAGATGACGAATTACGATTTTTCTTTTTGATTCAATTACTTCCGGTTGATGTACATCACACGTCTGATGAAAAAATCTATGAAGAAGTACTCTTAAGCCGCATTATCCAATTTCAAACTGTCACAGAGTACGATGATAATAAAATCATTTTCAGTTTTAACTATATAACATAACTGATAACTATATCCCATAACCAATTTCATGACCTCATCCTCAGTGAAGTACAGTACAAAGTGGTTGTGTACATTATAAAATATAGACCAACAGAGCAAACAGAATTATTGTATATATCATGTGATATTGATTCAAGATATTAAAACCAAGTACAGGTGTTACATAATGCATATTCAAATATATGCTATTCGGTAAAATGCAGTAAAAACCCAAAAATACTTATATCAAACATATTGTTACTCATCTAGGAAGCAAACATTTATTGGGAAACTGGCAAATGACCTTACCTTAAAACTGTTGTAAAATTTCTCTGCCTCCTCTTGGTTTTGCCTCATTCGGGGGGCAAACTCTGTTCTAACCAGTCCAGGACTAATGCTCTTGAAAGTGTGATAATAATCAACATTAATATATACGTTTCATAATAGAATCATAGAAATATATATTGTAACTACAAACAACAAATATTTGGTTTTGTTTATATGTTTTGTTATCATTAGAAAACTAAACATATTTAACATTAGTAAGGAAGTGAGAGTGATCTTGAAGCCCATATTCTAAATTGTATCACAGTTAAAGATTTCAGCATGAACGAGGAATACAGCATGACCAAGGAATTTAGCATGACCGGCATGACCAAAGAATTTACCTTGATCAAGGAATTCAGCATGGCCAGGGAATTCAGCATGACAAAGGAATTTAGCATGACCAAGGAATTCAGCATGACCAAAGAATTCAGCTTGACCAAGGAATTCAGCATGGCCAGGGAATTTAGCATGACCAAAGAATTCAGCTGGACTAAGGAATTCAGCATGACCAAGAAATTTAGCGTGACCAAGGAATTTAGCATGACCAAGGAATTCAGCATGGCCAAGGAATTCAACATGGCCAAGGAATTTAGCATGAACAAGGAATTCAGCATGGCCAAGGAATTCAGCTTGACCAAGGGATTTAGCATGGCCAGGGAATTTAGCATGACCAAAGAATTCAGCTTGACTAAGGAATTCAGCTTGACCAAGGGATTTAGCATGACCAAGGAATTCAGCATGGCCAAGGAATTCAGCTTGACCAAGGAATTCAGCATGGCCAGGGAATTTAGCATGACCAAAGAATTCAGCTTGACTAAGGAATTCAGCATGACCAAGAAATTTAGCGTGACCAAGGAATTTAGCATGACCAAGGAATTCAGCATGGCCAAGGAATTCAACATTGTCAAGGAATTTAGCATGACCAAGGAATTCAGCATGACCAAGGAATTGAATTATGTTCTGAATTTTGAATTATTATACATTATACAATATATAAAAACCTCAGATACCAAAGCATAAATCAATAGAATGTCCAGGACATAGATACAAATCCGGTAAAAATGGACAAACACGGACCTGTGGAAACCAAGAGGTGGGATCAGGTGCCATGGAGGAGTAAGGATCCCCTGTCGACCGGTCACACCCGCCGTGAGTCCACAGTCAAGTCCAATGAAACACGTGAGGAGTGTATCCTCGTCACAATTGGTACAGACGTCTCAACAACCGCCAACGAAAAGGCAACTCAACATTTCACTTAGTGAAACAGAGTAGTCGCAAACAAGACTATTATACCGACCGTAAAACTTGCGGAACGTTGACATTAAACGCGGTTTTCGATATCCCTGTGTCAATAATTTGTCAGTGAGTAGTTTACCTATGTATATGAAATCTTCATATGTTGTGCACGCCCTGGCATATTGGATCATTTGTGAAATATAAACTCCATATGCGGGTGACTGAGGGATATTACTACTTAAATGTGAAAAATTTATGATGGGAAAGCCGAAATCGTCGCGTTTATCGTATAGCTTCGTTGCTAATTTCCCGTCTGTGTTTATATTAAGTAAAATGTCTAAGTATGAAGCGTGTGTGCTTGATTCTGTTGTATCTTTAATTTCTAGTTCGCTGGGATATATCGCATTGACATATGTATGAAAATTGTCATTATTAATTGACAAAACATCGTCGATATATCTAAATGTCAAATTAAAGGACACCGCTAACTTTTTCTTCTTTTGATTCAGCAGTTTCTGAATGAAGTCTGCTTCGTATGAATAAAGGAACAGGTCGGCCAATAAAGGAGCACAATTGGTTCCCATAGGAATGCCGACAGTTTGTTGAAAGACCACGTCTCCGAACATTACAAATATATTGTCTATTAGAAATTCCAGCATGTTTTTAATATCAACTTCAGTATATTTATGTGTAGAATCAGAGTGGTGTTTGACGAAATAAGTATCCTGATAGCCAATCACTAGATAATTAAATTTTCGGGTACCACCTTTAGTGAAAAAGCAGTTGTCTATGATGCTGAAAAGTCTTTGTTTTAATTTTTTATGTGGAATAGTAGTGTAAAGAGTAGAGAAGTCATAAGTTTTGATACTGTGAATTCGAGAAAAATTGTGTGCCTTCAAATTTTTTAAAAGCTGTTTAGAAATTTTAAGTATCCACATCTGATTTACACCGCTTCTGGAATAAGCAACTGTACAGTATTGTTGAAGTTTCTCCTTAACGGCTGTCAATATCTTGGTAAGAAGTAAAGATAAAGCTTTGGTAGAACATTTGCTGGATCCTGCTATGTATCTTTGCTTATATGGGGTTTTATGAAGTTTAGGTATCCAATATAAATATGGTAGCTCGAAATCGGTATCCGTTGTAGGTATATCAATAAGCGTAATACGGATACGTGATTTTGAAGGATCTCGTCCTTTGAAAGTGAGCTAAAGTGTATGTAGGATTACCAGAATTCGTATTAAACCCAAGTTCTTCTAATAAACAATTATAGTAATGTGCCCCTTAAAATAAAACTATTATTTGAGGCTTTGTCTGCTGGTACCAGTACATATTGGTCATGTAACCTATCCAGTTCAGTTACTACTTCTGGATCATTAAATACAGAGGGATAACGTGATTTCATAGTCCCTTTAAGTTTTCGAATACGATATTTTATCAACCTACGTATGGTTTCTAGCCATTCAAACAAAGTGTCTGGTTCTACGTCTTCATGTTTGGCCCATCGTCTGGCATAATCTTCGACAGAATCCATAACTAAACTGAAATTCTGACGACAATTAAAGGAACGGGCTTCCCGGTATTTAGGGCCCCTTAAAATAAGATTTTTGAGGCTTTCATTTTCAACAATAGAAACGTCGCCAGTAATGACATGCCCAATAGTATTGTATTTGAAAGGAGATGAAGCACATGAACATGTGACAGTGTTGTGTAGAAGATGGTTGATGTCTAGGCACTGCAAAACCTGTTTGTAATTGAATAGCTTGGATGCGATGCTAGGTGAATAGCTATATGAAATGCAAGGCGTGGTCTTCAGTTTAAAATATGGTGGAATACAGGACTGAACTTTTTTGTGATTTAGAACATTGCCAATGTTTAAAGCGTCTATGCCTTTATTTGTAAATTTAAGTTTAAGGAAAAGACGTTTCTGTTCAGAACAGTCATCGTTTCTAACACGTGCAGGCTTAAACAGTCTGTGATAAGCTATGTCCATTATAATGGAGTTCAGTATGTATTCTGGGGTTGAAGAATCCGTGTAGGGGTTCATTCTTGCTTCTTTTAAAAAGTTTATTGAGATTAGTAAAAGGAACAGAATAAAGTTTGCTGCGAATGTGATGAAGACCCAATTTTTTGTTAACGTAAGGTAAAAGAGATGAAAAGGTGACATCATGTATGTAGGGTCGGTTGTAAGAACGATGTCCGTGACTTCGTTTACGTCTTACGTTAGAATTAAAAAGTTCCATCACATTAACACCATTACACAGTGGGCTTGATAGATTGCCTACACTTTGGATATTATCGTTGCATCCATAGGGATATGCAGTGCCAAGCTGTTTAATCCAAAATTCTTCACGTTGTCTACGGAAGGGGGTACTCAATGTGGGATTGTTGGTCCAGTGGTATATTTTTTCAATTATACGCACTCTCATAGACAAGATGGAATGGTCAGGAGAGTTGAAATGTCGATAGAGTATTTGGTTACCCCCATTATTAATCTCGAATCGATGACCAGATACTCTTTTATTTAAGGGCAGTGGATTAACAAACATGACACAAAACAAAGAAATAAACAAACATGACCTTACAACCAGATTTATAGAAATACAACTAAGAATCCAAAATCCAAAATTTAAATACACACAAATGGCTGAAATACGAGTTTTTTTTTATACAATATTTAAAACAAGCATTCTAACGACCATATTCCATATCTTTTTATAAGTGAAATACTCATAGGGGTTAGTGACACAAATATTTATAGCACTTTAGGTTCCTTTTACAGAAAGTAGTATGACATGAAGTGTTTTTATAAACATATTTCACAAAGTTTTGATGCTAAAATTTTGAAGGAGTAGGAAAGGAAAATTATTCCTGTCAAAATGGACACGTACATTGCTTTCATTATATAAAAGGAGATATATTACTAAGAACATATCTTTCCAGAACTACAATATCGTATTCATATAGTTCTATCCTTTCCACAACTGTGACATATCAATTCAATTAATGAAAATCAACTTAACGGTACAGACAATTCAAAGATGCACTAAAGTTTTCTCGGATATACAAATACAGAGTAGACAGGCATGATATGATATATAGCATTTCAACGTCCTTACTTACTGTGACACGAATATGAGAATTCTTCTGTCGAAGTTCCACTCTCAATCCTTCTGTAAGTGCAGTGACAGCAAATTTGGTAGCAGAGTAAAAATGACCAGGCGGAGAAGGAATAACTCTATGACCGGACATGCTGAAATGTACATAGGTATTGATGAAAATTAATAGAATTATCGCGTCTTATTGTAAAATCTTAACACTAATTATCGTGGAATACTCTACATCGTCTCTTTCAAAATATAGATCTGTAAGAATCTTTGTATGTCATCAGTAATTCTTATAATATAGTATCACTAATTCTGATCGATTTCATTTTTATTCATTTAGTTTTAGTGTCACATTTATTGAAACATGCTTTCATCTTAGAGAGAGGTACAAGCTAGACCTCCTCTCTCTCTTCATTATGGCAAACAAAGAAATGCGCTTGTCAGGTGGTAAAGGATTCTACTCGAAAGCGGAAGGTCACGGGTTGGATTCCCGGCACCGGCACATACAATGTACTTTTTAAAAATGTTGGTGACTGTTCCTTATTCAAGCGCTTGGTATACAAAGTAAAAGTCACGGGTATTTTGGATGAGACTTGAAACTGACGTCCCGTGCCACGGTGTGCGTGGTTATAAAACAACCCTACTGAATAGGCGACAGGCCATAGCACATTGAAAATATAGGACACTTTGCCTTAAGCTGTTGACATATCCAAAAGTTCTTGTGGAAATGTAAAACAACAATCAGACAAACAGGTAGAGGCACAGGTAGGAGAGGTAGGTAGGAGACATGCCTCTCACTAATTCTCCTCATAATGACAGACAATAACATATCTAATTTAACAATAGATACCTGTTTACTAGAATAACATGACCATCGTCGGCCCCTTTTTCTATCATCTGATTCACAGCTTCCCGCGAACAAATACAAAGTGCAAGTACATTGACCTGAAAGTAAACACCACGATTTATGTCAGGAACTGTCTACAAGAGCTAAAGCCCCAACCCTCTAGCAAATTTTACAGAATAATGGTCATAGCAAAGCTCATTTAAAACGTCATTAATGTAACGCTAGATATATATACACAACAAACCGATGGGGAATATTTCACCAACTTTACAGCAATATAATTTAATTCTACTCGTTATATGAGAGATGCATTGTTTCTTTATTTGAAACGGCAAAACGGGGAGTTGGATATGTCAGGTCAGTAGCCAAAATCTTCTTAGTATACGTTAGGCCTAGATCAGATCCATCGTAACCTTTCGAAAATTTTGCCCTAATTTTTCCACAGTTGTAATCCCACTTACGAATCGCTTGCAAAAGAAAGTAAAGTTAGAATGGACCAAGATCTGTGGCGAATAATTAAGTAAAATAAATCCCTTTTTATTAGTAGTCCAGTTCTTTCGGTTCAAGACATTTTAAATAGTTTAAACTTACTGATAATGCAAGAGTCGGGGTGCTTTATTTCTTTATTTTTCTACGAAATTGACTGACAGTTAAAGAAATTATTCTATAATAGAGAAAGAGTGCCTTAGTTTGATGATGGCACAACAACATATTTTTGTTTATTTGAGTTTCACTTTGCACCCTATACTTGCATATACAGATCATAATCCTCTCACCTTTCTTAACAAAATGTCTCCACAAGGTGGAGTTTATTGTTGCAAGAGTATGATCTTGTTATTAAGCACATTAAGGGAAAAGACAATGTTTTGGTAGATTCTTTGTCTCCAGTGAGTTAAATACGATTGACTTATGTATTTGATATTAGTATGTAACTGTTTTTATCACTCAGAAAGTGTTTATTTATGTGATTGTAATTGTTTGACTGTATGATTTTGTATAAAGTTTCAATTTACATTCAAACTTTTCTTTAAGGGAGAGATGTTATGATGATTGATGGGTGCTTGTTTACTAATTATTTGTTCTTGTTGAACTTGACCTTTCTGGAAGATCTGTTGTTATTGTGTGTGTTTCAAGGTCAGTCTAACTATGTCATCATGTTACTATTTTTAGAAATATGATGTTCCCTATTTAATCCAGAATGTACTAGAAAGGTAATTTTCTGGATTATTATCTAGGCCGTATATAAAGGTAGATGGTCAGATCTTTAGACACATTCAGTTTAGAACAGCTAATAACAAAGGAGAGTACCTGAGACTAGCAGACCACATTTTATATATTTGAAGTTAAACGAAAGTAATGCAAATCAATATTTCTAATTGAAATTTATTGTGTATTCTAGTGAATCTCTTTTTAATATTACATTCGGATTGGAATTTACACTCAAGCCTGTTTTAAGAGACTGTCCAAGGGAAGAGGCAAAAATGGTTGCATATGACAGGTGGTCTCTTAATTAAGGTTAAATGAACAGAAAAAATACACTTTGGGAGACATACATTTAGATCACATAAGGCAGGGGTAAATCAGTGAGTCGCTAAGGCAGGTTAGACTGTATATGTGTATCCGAGTGGATCTCTGGCTATAGGGACTGAATCACAACAGATATTGTGAGTTGTGACTTAATTATTGTATCATGTTCTTGAGTTTGCTGTCATACTTTAGGGTAATTCTGACCCTTAAAAATGTACTCAATGTACATGATTTAGATGAATACTGTCAATGCAATGGTTACAGGTCCAAGTTATAAAAGATGTGGTACCAATAAACCAAAGTTTTTCACTTCAGCTGGACCCATAACAGGTGAGGCTAAAAGGCCTAGTGAAGTTACACGACTTACTGATATGTCCGCCATTTTGGAATTTTTTATTTTAATTTTTTTCAATATCGCACATGCTTACTCCACAAAGATATTTTAACAGAAGAAAGAAATGTTGGAAACATTTTACTGAATGGAATATGTTTGTGCACCATGACTGTGCTCATAGCTAAGTATTGATTTTGATGAATCATCATTGTTTAGCAATCAACCAATTTTTGTCTACGATTTTCTAGATAACAAATAACAAAATACATAAAATAGGCTCATAATGAATTAGAATAGGTTTTCATTAAAATAATTAAACAAACAAGACCACTGAAATATCGATTTTAATTTCCCAGAAATAAGGGCGCCAAAATAGGCCCCTTAGTATACATAGCCCTTTGTTTATCATTTAATGACTGAAATCATATTATTATGAGAATGTCACAAATATACAGACCAATAACAATAAATCCTGGGCGTGGCACATTAAAACTTGAGAACTTGCTTAAGTCTAAAAATACTCTGAATTTGGTCTACTCAGCCAATCAGAATCCAGGATCAGCCTGTTAAGTTGAGTAGAACATTTAGACTCAAGTAAATATTTATTTTTAAGTTTTATGGTGCCAAACTCGGATATCATCTATCTGGAGAGATGTGATATTCGAGAAATGCCATTGTTGTTATCAGTATCTGGATAGTGTTCACACTGAAGAGTATGAACTGTGCTTCCAAAAGTGGATTGACCGGCTTAAAGGTGTATTCAGGCAGATAGAGAGGATTTTGAAGGGCAGAGTAAGTTAAATGATCAAAACATTTGGAGTATAGAAGAAACAATGCAAGTGACAAGTTTGGAACACCCCAAAATGTACCAAATGATCAATATCTTGACACTTTATGAATAAATGCATAAAACTGGATAGCATAATTATATTACAATGTAAACCCGTATTGGAAATTAAAACACACATTATTGATACGCAATATAGATTCATGTGTCTATGCATATAATATATATGAGTAATTTCATGTAAATTGTTGTTATTTAAATAATTCAAAATTTGGTATCTGTATTTTTATATAAGATAAAAAGATATTATAATAATATAAATGCTAAGAACTTAAATGTAATTATATATAAACAAATTTGATATTAAAATGACACTCGAATGAAAAATTTATATTTTTATATTTACAGTCATTTTCCTAATTCGAAATTCTTTATTTGCATATATTTAAATCTCTTACATCAAGCATATTTCTCCACATCTCGGTGGTACCTGACAACAGTGGTGCACTATGCCCTAGACCAGCATTATTTACACATATATCTACACCACCAAACTCTGTCTTTATCCTTTTGAACATGGACAAAATCTCCTCTTCCTTCCTGAGATCGCATTTTATTGGTACGAGTGTTCCCTTTTCTGATTTGACCTCGTTTGCAAGTTTCTATGGAAGAGAAATACAAATAACTTGTCGAAAACATGTTATGGAAATTTTATTGGTATGTTTTTACTCACTATTCTAGTTCATTTTCTGTCTGGTTATAATGTGTGTGCCATCTCTCTCTCTCTCTCTC